>JADRCH010000099.1:1737765-1819246 GCA_019843965.1 Rhynchomys soricoides | reverse complement strand
AGAAGAAGAAGAAGAAGAAGAAGAAGAAGAAGAAGAAGAAGAAGAAGCTCATTATTTACCTTTATGATCACATGAAATACAACTGGAAACAGGAAGGAGGAAAAAATTTATAAACTATAAAAGTACATGAAGAACAAACAAAATATTATTAAATGAAAAATTGCTCATTAAGAAAATAAAATTAAAAAAATTCCCAAACAAATAAAAACAAAACTTCAACAAATTAAAAGGTTCAGTGATATCAGTGTTACAGGCACAATATCAGGAAAGATATTTTTCAACGAAAATTATCTGCATTAATACAAAGAAAAATTCTTTTTTTTAATTTTCATATTTTAATTACATTTCAAATGTTTCAGATCTCCCCTTTGGAACCTCCCCATTCCATCCCCCTTCCCCCTGCCAATATGGGGATATTCTCCAACCCACCCTCCCACCCACCCACTCACTCTCATCTTTCCTCCTTGTCATTCTCCTATACTGGGGGATCTAACACCCTCAGGCCCAAAGGCCTCTCCTCCCCCTGACGGATAACAAGACCCTCCTCTGCTGCATTTGTGACCAGCACCATGGGTCTCTCCATGTGTATTCTTTAGTTGGTAGATCAGTCTCCAGAAGTATCAGGGGGTCAGGCTAGTTGCCACTGTTGCTACCTCCCTGGGGCTGCACATTCCCTCAGCTCCTTCAGTCCTTTCTCCAAGCCCTCCATTTGGGACGTCAAATTCAGAACTACTCTTGGGTATTTCAAACTTTTGGGCTAATAACCTCTTAACAGTGAGTACATACCATGTTCATTCTTTTGAGACTGTGTTACCTCGCTCAGGATGATATTTTCAAGATCCATCCATTTGTCTACGAATTTCATGAAGTCATTGTTTTTAATAGCTGAGTAGTATTCCATTGGGTAAATGTACCACATTTTCTGTATCCATTCCTCTGTGGAAGGACATCTGGGTTGTTTCCAGCTTCTGGCTATTATAAATATGGCTGCTATAAACATAGTGGAACATGTGTCTTTATTACATGTTGAAGCATCTTCTGGGTATATGCCCAGGAGTGGAATAGCTGGGTCCACAGGTAGTATTATGCTCATTTTTCTGAGGGTCCGCCAAACTGATTTCCAGAGAGGTTGTATGATCTTGCATTCCCACCAGCAATGGAGGAGTGTTCCTCTTTCTCCACATCCTCACCAACATCTGCTATCACCTGAGTTTTTGAACTTAGCCATTCTGACTGGTGAAATCTCAGGGTTGTTTTGATTTGCATTTCCCTGATGATTATGGATATTGAACATTTCTTTAGGTGCTTCTCAGCCATTCGAGTTTCCTCAGTTGAGAATTCTCTTTTTAGCTCACTTCCCCATTTTATGATAGGGTTATTTGGATCTCTGGCGTCTAGCTTCTTGAGTTCTTTGTATACTTTGGATATTAGCCCTCTATCAGATGTAGGATTGGTAAAGATCTTTTCCCAATCTGTAGGTTGCCGTTTTGCACTATTCACAGTGTCCTTTGCCTTACAGAAGCTTTGTAATTTTATGAGGTCCCATCTGTCAATTCTTGATCTTAGAGCACAAGCCATTGGTGTTCTGTTCAGGAACAATTACCCTGTGCCCGAGTGTTCGAGATTCTTCCCCACATTCTTTTTTATTAGATTCAGTGCATCTGGTTTTATGTGAAGGTCCTTGATCCACTTGGACTTGAGCTTTGTACAGGGAGAGAGGAATGAATCAATTTGCAACCTTCTACATGTAGACCGCCAGTTGATCCAGCACCATTTGTTGAAGATGCTGGTTTTTTTCCACTGTATGGTTTTAGCTCCTTTGTCAAAGATCAAGTGACCATATGTGTGTGGGTTCATTTCTGGGACTTCTATTCTATTCCATTGATCTACTTGCCTGTCATTGTACGAATACCATGCAGTTTTTATCACTACTGCCCTATAGCTTGAGGTCAGGGAGGCTGATTCCCCCAGAAGACCTTTTATTGCTGAGGATAGTTTTTGCCATCCTGAGTTTTTTTTATTCCATATGAATTTGAGAATTGCTCTTTCTAGGTCTATGAAGAATTGAGTTGGGATTTTGATGGGGATTGCATTGAATCTGTATATTGCTTTCGTCAGGATGGCCATTTTAACTATGTTAATCCTGCTGATCCATGAGCATGGGAGATATTTCCATCTACTGAGGTCTACTTCGATTTCCTTCTTCAGAGACTTGAAGTTCTTGTCATACAAATCTTTCACTTGTTTGGTTAGAGTCACACCAAGATATTTTATATTGTTTGTGACAATTGTGATGGGTGTCATTTCCCTAATTTCTTTCTCAGACTGTTTATCCTTCAAGTATAGGAAGGCTACTAATTTGCTTGATTTAATTTTGTATCCAGCCACTTTGCTGAAGTTGTTTATCAGCTGTAGCAGATCTCTGGTGGACTTTTTTGGATCACTTAAGTATACCATCATATCTCCAAATAGTGATATTTTGATTTCTTCCTTTCCAATTTGTATCCCTTTCATTTCCTATTGTTGCCTGATTGCTCTAGCTAGAACTTCAAGTACTATATTGAATAGGTAGGGAGAGAGAGGGCAGCCTTGTCTAGTCCCTGATTTTAGTGGGATTGCTTCAAGTTTCTCTCCATTTAGTTTGATGTTGGCCACTGGTTTGCTATAAATTGCTTTTACTAAGTTTAGGTATGCTCCTTGAATTCCTGATCTTTCCAAGACTTTTATCATGAAGGGATGTTGAATTTTGTCAAATGCTTTTTCAACATCTAACAAAATGACCATGTGTTTTTTTTTCTTTGAGTTTTTTATGTAGTGGATTACATTGATGGATTTCTGGGTATTGAACAATCCCTGCATCCCAGGGATGAAGCCTACTTGATAATGGTGAATGATCGTTTTGATGTGTTCTTGGATATGGTTGCAAGAATTTTATTGAGTATTTTTGCATCTATATTCATAAGGGAAATTGGTCTGAAGTTTTCTTTCTTTGTTGGGTCTTTCTGGGGCTTTGGTATCAGTGTGACTGTGGCCTCATAGAATGAATTGGGTAGTGTTCCTTCCATTTCTATTTTATGGAAAGCTTGAAGAGTATTGGTATCAGGTCTTTGAAGGTCTGATAGAATTCTGCACTGAACCCATCTGGTCCTGGGCTTTTTTTGGTTGGGAGACTTTTAATGACTGCTTTTCTTTCTTTCGGGGTTATGGGACTGTTTAGATGGTTTATCTGATACTGATTTAACTTTGGTAATTGGTATCTGTCTAGAAACTTGTCCATTTCCTCCAGATTTTCCAATTTTGTTGCATATAGGCTTTTGTAGTAGGATCTGATGATTTTTTTAATTTCCTCAGAGTCTGTTGTTATATTTCCATTTTCATTTCTAATTTTGTTAATTTGGATACTGTCTCTATGCCTTCTGGTTAGTCTGGCTAAGGGTTTATCTATCTTGTTGATTTTCTCAATGAACCAGCTCTTGGTTTTGTTGATTCTTTGTATAGTTCCTTTAGTTTCCACTTGGTTGATTTCAGCCCTTAATTTGATAATTTCTTGCCTTCTACTCCTCTTAGGTATATTAGCTTCTTTTTGTTCCAGAACTTTCAGATGTGCTGTTAGGCTGTTAGTATATGCTCTCTCCAGTTTCTTTTTGGAGGCATTCAGAGCTATGAGTTTTCCTCTTACCACTGCTTTCATTGTGTCCCATAGGTTTAGGTAAGTTGTATTTTCATTTTCATTGAATTCTAGGAAGCCTTTAATTTCCTTCTTTATATCTTCCTTGACCAAGTTATTATTAAGCAGAGCATTGTTCAGCTTCCATGTGTACGTGGGCTTTCTGTTGTCATTTTTGCCATTGACGACCAACCTTAATCCGTGGTGATCTGATAGGAGGCATGGGATTATTTCAATCTTCTTATATCTGTTGAGGTTTGTTTTGTGACCAATTATGTGATCAATTTTGGAGAAGGTACCATGAGGTGCTGAGAAGAAGGTATATTCTTTTGATGCAGGATGAAATGTTCTATAGATATCAGTTAAACCCATTTGGTTCATAGCATCTGTTAGTTTCACTGTGTCTCTGTTTAGTTTATGTTTCCAAGATCTGTCCATTGTTGATAGTGGGGTGTTGAAGTCTCCCACTATTATTGTGTGAGGTGCAATGTATGCTTTGAGCTTTAGTAGAGTTTCTTTTATGAAAGTGGGAGCTCTTGCATTCGGGGCATAGATGTTCAGAATTGAGAGTTCTTCTTGGTAGATTTTTCCTTTGATGAGTATGAAGTGTCCTTCCTTATCTTTTAAAATGACTTTTGGTTGAAAGTCAATTGTACCCGATATTAGAATGGCTACTCCTGCCTGTTTCTTGGGGCCACTTGCTTAGAAAATTGTTTTCCAGCCCTTAACCCTGAGGTAGTGTTTGTCTTTAACACGGAGGTGCGTTTCCTGGATGCAGCAAAATGCTGGGTCCTGTTTATGGATCCAGTCTGTCAGTCTACGTCTTTTTATTGGGGAGTTGAGACCATTGATGTTAAAAGATATTAAAGAATAGTGATTGTTATTTCCTGTTATTTTTGATGTTGTTTATATTGTTTGGTGGCTATCTTTTTTTGAGTTTGTTGAAAGATTACTTTCTTCCTTTTTCTTGAGTGTAGTTTCCCTCCTTGAGTTGGTGTTTCCAATGTATTATTCTTTGTAGGGCTGGGTTTGTGGAAACATACTGTGCTAATTTGGATTTGTTGTAGAATATTTTGGTTTCACCATCTATGATTACTGAGAGTTTTGCTGGTTATACCAGCCTAGGTTGGCATTTGTGTTCTTTTAGAGTCTGTATGAGATCTGCCCAGAATCTTCTAGCTTTCATAGTCTCTGGTGAAAAGTCTGGTGTAATTCTGATAGGTCTGATATGTTACTTGCCCCTTTTCCCTTACTGCTTTTAATATTCTTTCCTTGTTTTGTGTATTTGGTGTTTTGATTATAATGTGACAGGAGGAATTTCTGTTCTGGTCCAGTCTATTTGGCGTTCTGTAGTCTTCTTGTATGCCTACGTTCATCTCTTTCTTTAGGTTAGGGAAGTTTTCTTCTATAATTTTGTTGAAGATATTTACTTGTCCTTTAAGTTGGGAGTCTTCACTCTCTTATATGCCTATTATCCTCAGGTTCTGTCTTCTCATTGCATCCTGGATATCTTGGGTTAGGAGCGTTTTGCATTTTGTGTTTTCTTTGACTGTTGTGTCCATGTTTTCTATGGTATTTTCTACACCTGAGATCCTCTCTTCCATCTGTTGTATTCTGTTGGTGATGTTTGCATCTATGACTCCTGATTTCTTTCCTATGTTCTCTAACTCCAGGGTTGCCTCCCTTTGTGATTTCTTTATTGCTTCTCTTTCTGTTTTTAATTCCTGAATGGTTTTGTTCATTTGATTGATTGTGTTTTCCTGTATTTCTGCCCGTTTGATTGTGTTTTCCTGTAATTCTTCAAGGGATTTTTGTGTGTGTCCTCTTTAAGGGCTTCCAGTTGTTTACCTGTGTTCTCTTGTATTTCTTTAAGGGAGTTATTTATTTCCTTCTTAAAATCTTATGTCATCCTCTTGATAAGTGATTTTAAGTCTGAGTCTTCCTTTTCTGGTATGTTGAGGTATACAGGGCTGGCTGTGGTGGGAAAGCTGGGTTCTGATGAAGCCAAGTAGTCTTGGTTTCTGTTCCTTGTGTTCTTGCCCTTCATTTCGCCATCTGGATATTGCTGGTATTAGCTAGTCTTTCTCTCTCTGACTGTGGCTTGTCTTTCCTTCAAGGTCAGATGTCAATAATCCTGGGAGACCAGTTCTCTATTCCAGCTGTTCTTCTGATCCTGAGTCTGGAGCCTGCCTCCAGCTGGCTCCTCAGCACAAGTGGGCAGGTAGCTTTCTCTCTGCACTGCTTGTATATGTAGGCCTGGTGGGCGAGGCAGGGTTTCTGGCCACAGGTGGAGGCAGGCTGGCTCTTACCTCCCGGCTTTTCCTCAGTCCCTGCATCTGGAGCCTGCCTCCCGCTGGCTCCTCAGCATAAGTGGGCAGCACAAAGAAAAATTCTAACAGCTAGACAAATATTGTATCATAATCCATAATAAAATAAGCAATACACATGTTAGATAAGTAGTTATTTTGTGAAAGCATAAATGAAATAAGAAAAATTTAACCAGCTAATGCAAGAGCACTTTATTTTATTTTTAAAAAGCAACAAGACCAAGTATATAAAAGTTCAAATATTCAAATAGAGTACAGATACAAATACTGGAATGAAGGATCATCAGTAAGTGCAATAAGCATCCTTTTGACATGTATTCTTGTGCACACCTGTAATCACAGTACTTGGGAAGGTTTAAGTAGGAGAATCCCAATGTTAGGTCCAGCTAGAGTTACATAATGAAGACTAGCCAGATAAAGCCACATGAATATTCACATGTGTTTATTATGCCTCACAAACTAAAACTATTCATTGATTTAAAGTATAACATTTACACAGCAGTATAAGTGTAAAATAATTGTTTTTCAATATAATGAAGGCTACATATTATATTTCCTTACCCAACATAGTATGGGGAAATTAAAACATTTCCTTTAAGAACAAGGACAAGACATAAATATCCACCCTCATTGTTGTAATTCAATATAGTTCTAAAGTTTAGAGCACTTAAACAATTGAAGGAAATAAAAGGCATATAAATAATAAAGGAGAAAGTCCATAAATAGTATTTATATAGTATGCAATTATATGCATAGAAAACCTTAATGAATATTTTAGAAAGATTGGATTGGAAAATTGATAAAATTTCAGAATATAAAATTTACCATGCAAAATCTGTAGATATTTACAGGTTAATGACAAACTCGATGAGAAAAACATTACAAAACAGTATGTAGCTGTGTAAACTTTCTATAATTAGCAATGAATTTATCCAAGTAAAGACCTCTACACTGAAAATTAAACACATTGTTCAAAGAAATTAAAGCACTCACACAAAAGGAAATATATTCTGCACTATAAACTGGAAAAATTAATGGTTTTGAAATAATACATACTAGCTGAAGTTATCCACAAACTCAACACAATCCTTATCAATATATCAATGACATTCTTTACAGTACTGGAAACAGAACGCCTAAAATTTATGTAGAAGCACAAAAGAGTTCAAGCAACCAAAGAAAATTGATAGCCAAGAGTAAAGCTGTAGGCATTATTCTATCTAATTTCAAGACATAACAGAATAACTATAATCAAAATAACATGTTACTGATATGTAGAACTATGGAACAAATAGAGATGCCAGGAAAAATAACCATCAATAACTAATACTGGACTACAATAGTTCAAGTTGCATTTTAAAACTATGACAAAAATTACAGCAGGAAAGGACAAGGGCTGTTTCTTCTAATAAGAACTTAATAGTGAGTATGTGAATCAGGATAGGAATTATGAGTAAGGATACTGACAGTTTTTAAATATCAAAAAATTGCTCCAAATATTGCATATCATATAAACAAAAGTGAAATTTGACACCTATCCTTTTTAATTTATTTTAATTTAAAACTTTTTTCATATAATATATTTTGATTGTATTTTTCCCCTCCCCCAGTGCTTCCAGATCTTTCTACTTTCCTACCTTCTCAGGTTTGCTTTCTCTCCCCTTTCATAATAAAGACAAAAAAACCACAGAAACAATAATATCCACAAAATAAAACCTATATATGAGAATCAAAACAGAGATAATATAAACAACAACTGAGAAGCCCTCAGTGCAGTCTCCAGGCCATATGCAGTCTAGGACTGAGCCTGCTGCTGGTCTACCCTTGGCATGGGTCTTCTGCATCTGCCCTGATGGTGTGCCCTAGCAAAGCAGCGATTGTTCCTAGGATGGAGGCAGGAATGTGGCCACTCAAGGCTTTTATGGCTGAGTGAGAATGAAGCTGGAACAGATTTCTCTACTCCAGTGTTTGGATAAAAGCATTTATGGCCCAATTATAACTTGAAAAAGCATCTGTCTGCTATTCATGGAGGCAGAGCTGTAGTGTGTTGTGAATAGTGTGTGGTGCATACAATCTTTAGAGACCATGGTTCAGGGGCCACAGTGGCCATGATGTATGCCAAAACAAATTAGATATATGCTCTTCTATTGATGTCTACATGCACATCAGTTTTCAGGGATGAAAATGTGCATCCAAGTTGGTACTTCAATTGCCCCTAGTAATGGGAAAAGATCAAGGCCCACCTCCCTCACATTATACATTTTGGCTCTGATGATGACACCTTCCCTCATATAAGGAACAACAAAAAGTGTCAGGCTCGATACCCAGTTGTACAAATTCACCAACTGTGGTCACGTTCAGAAACAGAGTTCATTGACCTGCTTAGTGTGGTGGCATCTATGCTGGAAGTACCAGAATAGTCAGGATAACTCCTGCTCTCCATGACAAGGTAGAATAATAGCATCAGTTATCACTCAGTACTGGACATGAGATGGCCAGTTCAGCTACAAACGTGCCTGAAAGCCAAACCAGCTTCAACATTCAACCTAACTTTTTAGCATATTCAGTTCTTATAGAACTCAAATCTTCCTAAGAAGCTATTAATTATAGCAGCATTTTTTCCTGTTTGGTAGAGGAGACAGAAAGAATTTATTTAGGCATCCTGTTCATTCAAAGAGAAAATTAGAAGTAGAATCCAGATCCAGACATGGTGGAAAGTCTTTACAGCCCCAGTACTTCAGAAGAGAAGGCAAGGGAATCAGAAAGTGAAGTCCACCATGAGTCTGGCTCAGAAAAGACAGCAAGATGAGTCCCTGTCTCCTGAAACTCATTCCAAATTACAACTCAATAGCTATAACAGGATCTGATCCACTCCTGAGAGCCAAGTATTTGGACTCTGAGGAAGATGGTTTGAGGCCTGCCTAAACTATTTAGCAAAATCTTGTCTCAACAAACAAAACCCAAAACAAATCAAAACATGAACAACAGAAAACAAAAACTAGACGGGTCTTCATGCAAATTATTTGAGTGGCTCATGTTCCTTTTTTGAAATATTTTTTTTTCTTTTCCTTTACTAGGGGCAGAAAATATGACTAAAGGGCCTGGTGTTGTCTTAGAATTCAAAACTCTAGCTGCTCTTTCAATCTGGCTCAACATAGTTAACTCAACTGGGACCTACATCACTGACATCTCTGACCCCTCCTCAATCCCAGGTTTTTTGAGAGGTTCAAAGAGACCAACATATAAAGTTGTTGAGTCAGGCAGCTACAAGGGACAGATGTGTATAGCCTGCCACCTCTATGCATGAATGTCCATATGACAAAATGGATTATATTATATTGGAATACTGCAATGTAGAAATGTGACTAGAATTCAAGTCTTTTTTTTTTTTTTTTTGTAAAACTGGGGGAATATATATGTATGCATACAATCCCTACACTAATTATAGTCGCTGGCAACAGTAATTATAAGGTTTGAAAATGCTATAAAACAAAGATCAGGTCATCCATTTCTGACTTTGGTCACTAACCATAGATGACTCTCTATGAAGTTCAACAATAGCCCAAAATAGCCAAAATGAACATAATGATAAAGGGTGGAAAACAAGGGAACAGCCTGAACTTTTTTACTGAGTTTTAAGTATCTTCAAAAGGAACTTTTTCCCAGTGCAAGTTTAATTCTGTAAGGAGTTCAACCTCTTAACGTGCAGAGGTCAGTCAAACATCATTCCAAGATTTTTTCGCATACTCTTACTCATAAAGAAGCCACCCCTTACATTTTCTATAAAATGTACTTTTTATATCAGCATATGAAATGATTTCATTATGACTTTGTCACTCGTATTCATAATTTACCTCAATCATATGTTAAAAAAAATAAATAAATAAAACTTTTCTTTCCCAGAAAGAATAAGAACAGTAAAAGAAAATCCATGAAGTAGATTTATTGTGTTGACTAACCCCTCCTGGACATGGGGTCTACCCTTGAGTGTTTGGAATTCACAGTGGCACACCATTAGAGGAAATTAATACTCCATTTGTCTGTCAGTATCAAGTGCTAATAGCTTTCTGTATAAAGTAGTGGCCAACTCCTAAAAAAGGATTTAAAGGAAGGTATATAAGTAAGGAACTACTACTAGAAAGCACGGCAAAAATGAGTAAAGACATTAAAATGGATAACCATTGGGGTAGGGGTATCATTTCACCAAAAATAAACAAACGAAAGAAATAGATAACATATTATATGAATTTGAAATTTTGATTTTATATAGTAGAATACTAAAAATATAGAGAAATGATATACAGACTTGGAGAAAATACTTTTAAATGATCTGCCTTAAAAAGTATTGGGAGCAGAGAGTAAATGAAAGGCCATCCAGAGACTGTCTCACCTGGAGATCCATCCCATATATAGTCACCAAACCCAGACACCATTGTGGATGCCAAGAAGTGCATGCTGACAGGAGCCTGGTATGACTGTCCCCTGAGAGGTTCTGCCAGAACCTGACCAATACAGATGCAGATCCTTGCAGCCAACTATGAGACAGAACAAGGAGACCACAAGGGAGGAGTTAGGGAAAGAATTAAAGGAGCTGAAGGAGTTTGCAACCACATAGAAAGAACAACAATATCAACCAACCAGACTCACCCCCCCCCCGAGCTCCCAGAAACTAAACCACCAACCAAAGAGCACACATGGAGGGACCCATGGCTACAGATGCATATAGAGCTGAGGACTGCTTTATCTGGCATCAAGGGGAAGGGAGGTCCTTGGTCCTGTTGAGGCTGGATGCTCTAATGTAGGGGAATGCCACAGTGGGGGAGGTGGACGGGGTAGAGGGTCTCCCTATAGAGGAGGGGAATGGGACAGGGCATTTGTGGAGGGCAAACCAGGAAAGGGAATAAGATTTGAAATGTAAATAAATAAAATATCCAACTAAAAAAACAGGAAAAGAAAGGATTGGTACCCAGGTATTTTGGTTATTATAGTAAAGTTACGGAGATATAGTAAAATATAAACATAGAAATGACTTAAAAACAGAAAACCAAGTGCTATAAATAAAAATGTGCAAATTATTTGAATAAGACTTCTCAAAGTAAGAAATAGAATATCTAAGAAAAATATAAAAATCAATATCAATATCTGCAAGAGAAATTGTAAACAAAAATTAAATTAACTAAAATAGTAGTTATAAAAGTCTCAAAAATGGCAAATGCTTGAGAGAATGCATTCCTACCAGTGGGCATATGAATTAAGACAGTGACTTTAAATAGTAATACACGGTCCTTAAATATATCAAAAAAATTATATGATTCATGTAATCGAACTAACCCAAATATGTATAACTATCCAAAAGACATGAAATCAGGAGAACAAACAGATACCATTTGATCATATGTTTATTTTTATATTATATATTATAGCTAAAGTGTGGAACTATAATACACATTTCATATATTAGTATTCAAAGAAAATGTGATAGAGCTGCACTATTGAATATTAGTGAACATAGAAAAGACTGTATGCTGCAGAAACAAATGAATCTGACCCTGTTTCCCAATCACTGGACTGGTCAGTGGCCCTATACTTCTGGAGCTAGAGACAATAAAAGGTTGAACCCTACCCACTCAAATCAGGTCAGTGAATGGACAGTGAGTTTGTCCTCCTTGTTGTAGTTATGGCTGTAACTTTTGTTGGCAATTACCATGGAGAAGACTTGGAACATTTTTGTATTTGCACCATGCTCTACAACCTACTGCTTTGTTATAGTAAAGCTGATTACCACCATATACATTCCATTATTAATGTCTCCCTATTTTTCATCCTAATAAAGGCAGAGGAATTTTGACTTTGTGATATTTATGTAAATTAACTCCATTTTGGATCTGTACTTTCAATTCCCATGAACTGTGAATCATCTCGCACTGCTCTTGCTGGTTCCCTTGGCTGTACAAATTTTCTATTAGTAAGGTACTTACCTGTTTTGCAAAAGACCCTGAAAATTAAAAGAAAACAAACAAACAGAAACCTTTCATATATACCTAAGATCAATTTATCTGTGGCCTTCGCTTAAAAAGGGAGTTGTTGACATTCAAATGGCTTATGATAGTGACATTGTTTAATCACATAAAAATGTGTGCTTAGATAAACTAATCTGAGTTTAACTGTACTTCCTGGGAACATCTTTTAAAAAATAAGCCGTATACTCCATTCTCTTCCAAATTCACTTCCTTCAGTTAAAATCTGTAAAGCTGTACCCATATGAGAACTGGGAGGAGTTTATCATAAATAATATACTCAATTTAGTGTTTGAATTATACTTTGTATGCAACTTGATTTACTTGTTATTACAAGAGAGATAAAAATACAGCTACAGAATATAAATAAAAAGACACATTGACAATCTCTTTTAACCTATACAGATATTTACCAAAAAAAAAAAAACTTTTGAGTTCCATTCATCATATTTTCATTAACCATGATGTAGAAGAGAAAAATACTTTAAACCCATTGTTGAGTAGATAAATATACTCAGATAGTTCAAGTTAATCCTACAACATTATGTTTTGTACAAACAACATATCTTCTTGTCTTAGGATTTTCAGAACTCTGCCTGTGGAAATTGATTCCTAGGCATTTATTTTTTAATTCATGTTTTGTTTTTTTTCTCTGTAGAGCTTTCCACATCATATCTGTTGATCTAATGGAGTTTCAGAGTCGTACTCCATGACATAAAATGGAAAACTTAATGGAGAGCTAACTTTCAATGTATTATGTTGGAAAAATAATTCATTTGACTTGCAATTTTTGTTCTACTTTGGGGATTTATACCTACTTCATTCAAACACTATTGCAAGGATAGAAGGATCATTTCTGATTTCCAGATTGGAAAAAAGAACATCCACAAGGAAGAGATATAATTATTATTATTGTACAGTAAATTATGAACAAATTATGGCTAAAACAATAGCTTTAATAACATAATTACAGTTTTTATTATTCATGGTAAAATATTAGTGAAATAAAATAATTTCTCGCCTTCAAATTCTGATATTCAATGTTATTCTGCCAGCATTTATGCCTATTCTGGCGAGAATTCAGTAGCTAAAGACAACAAAGGACCTTCCCTTTTCACATCAGCAGAAACTGACTTCCAAATTAAAACCACTTCATATATCACATCTTTTCACAATAGGAATTGATGATCTACTATTTCATTGGGTTTGGGATTTTTGACAAGAGAAGTAAAAAGATCTGTAATTCAGAGAACTAAACTGTGTGGATGATCAAGATTAAATTCTGCACAAAGAAGAGGAAAAAACTAGAGTGAAATTCATATTGATACCAGACAAATGTTTTGATGAAGGCTTAGGGAAAAGAATAGGCACTAATCAAACGAAGTATCATTCATACATGATACACAATGAAACTGAGAACAGATGTGAAGTGCTGATGTCACAGCAGTAATGAATAATAAAGCTATTCAAAGCTGACACCCACTTTACCTGATTATTACTGGGTCTTTGCTTGGATTATATACCAGAAAAGTCCATTGGTAAAACACTAAATACATCTTGGTTATTGGATCCACAATCAATTTGTCACTGCAAATGACTGTATGCAGTAGCTTGAGTCACCTACACAGAGACTGAATCAGGACGGACTCTGTAGAGAAATAAAGCTAATGACAACAAAAGCTGTGCTATTGAAATGACAATAATACTGAAAGCACATTGTGTAAGTGATCTTATGTAAACTAGTTTGGCTCTGTTGCTTTTCTTTTTTCTTTTTCTGAAACACCAAGAACTGTTATCTTGTCCCTATTTTAAAAATAAGAAATCTAACTCAAAAAAAGTTGATTAAATTATTCAGTCTCATCTGACTAATAAGTTGAAGAGACAGGATTCATGTAGGTGCTCTGACTGCAAAGCATCTATAATATAGCTCCACAAATAATATTTATGTAATAATAGAACTACCTATAATACCCAAAGGCCTGAAGACACTTTGGGGCCTTGGAAGCTATTGTAATTCCAAATGCCTTCAATCTAGAAAATCTGGAAATTATACAGATATTTTTATTGCAGTGAGAAAATGGCAACTTAAGGTTGTGTGATATTTAAAACAAATGCCCTGATGCTCACTGTATAGTTTGACATATACATATGCATACACACACACACACACACACACGCATACACACACACACACACACATATACACATACACATATACATGTATAATTTGTCGTGTTATGAAAGATTCAAAAGACATAAACAGAATGGAGTTCATAGATGGAGAGATTTGACAAGTAATCAGCAAGGAGAGGAGAGGATGCTCAGTAACAGGTGAGATAAGTAGGGTGAAGCACTTTAAGATGGAAATAGAGATAAACAGAAACCTATGTTACAATTTTAGTCTATCAAGTTACTAACTGGAGAATTTTAATTACTATTCTCTTTAGACTACACACATACTGGTTTTACTGTGAGATACATAATGTAGTCCAGCAACCAACACTCAACATCTTCCTTTATTGCTTTTCACATTTGAATTTTTGTTTGGTTTGATTTTTTTTTAAATTTTAGGCAATGTCTCTTCACTAAACTGATAGCTCATTGTTTGGCTGGACTGCCCAACTAGCCTTCTCAAAATATTGAGTTCTTGGATCAGTGAGAGACTATCTTAAAAACGTAAGGCAGAGAAGCAATTCTGATACTAAAATCTGGTTTCCACACTTAGCCACATAAGCAAGTGTACACGCATGCGTGCACACACACACACACACACACACATACATGTGCACACACACAGGCATGCATGAGCACACACATACACATAGTACATGAATCTTACTCAACGTAATAATGTAGTAAATATAGTCATCAACATTCTTCGTTTTCAGAATTTTTGCCAATTTCATAACATAAACTTTGACCCAAATCTTAAACTTATAATTTCTCATGAGACTTCAGATTCAAATGTAAGCCAAGCAAAACAAATAAAAATAAAAATAAAATCTACCTTTATTATGTCTAGCCTCTTGTTTTCTCATAGCAACAAACTATGCAATTAGGGAAAATAAAGTCTCCAGACAATTTTCCTTTTATCTACTACAGCCGAACAAACCAGACTTTCTAAGCTGATCAGGAAGAACATGAGATTCAATTTGATTACTTCACACCTATGTAACAAACAGACCCAAGTTCAAATTAGTAGTCTGCCCAAGGGTAGAAAGAGTATATCAGGAGCAGCCTGTAGCCCTTGGGCCTGAGAGTGTTAGAACCCCCAGTAGAGGAGAATGCCAAAGAGGGAAGAAAAGAGTGGGTGGGTGGGAGAATGCCCCCATAGTGGCAGGGGAGGGGGAGGAAATGGGGGGGTTTCCAAAGGGGAGATCTGGAAATGGGGAAACAATTGAAATGTAAATAAAGTAGGAAAAATAAAAAAAAAAAAACAAAAAAAAACAAAAAAAAAGAATGACTCGTATAGACCATTTTTCTTCCTTTGGCAGTTCCAGAGATGAACAGAAAGGGGAAGGAAAGATTTTGGGATTCATAGACTACCAGTACTGAGGGGAAACTAAAGTTTTCCAGGGATGTGGTCAAACCATGGAAGCTTTGTTTGTATCCAAAGGACTAAATGAGAAAAATTCCCAACTGACATGAGGAGAGACAGCATTACTGGAGGGATCAACCAATCTTACTAATACACCAAGGTCACAGTGTGCTTAAGCATGCAACTGCACACGCCCAACCAATTGTTTTATTTACTGCCTGTCACCCACCTTCAATAAACTCTCTTTAAGGGAGCTAGGAACGTTTCTAGTTGAATAATGTCTTATATATCCATCTGATAGAACAGTGTCTGGCACTTAAGATGTAATGAAATATTTTTAAAATTAGCAAATTTATGTTGAGTAAGTGAACAAGTAAGAAAAGGTATGGTATTCTTGTAAAGTTATTGTATCTAATTATTAGATCTCATTAATTTGTTAGTGAGAGCATGAGAAAGCAAAGAAAAAAAAACTAAAAGAGATAAAATCAGAGGTTTGTAAAGAGAGGTCTGTGAGAAGCCAAGCGCATCATTTTCTTCTTGAATTTCCTTGCTTTTACTTTTTTAAAAAACTATGTAGTTAGAATAAATCTAAAATAATTTTGTCTTTCTTTCTTTCTTTCTTTCTTTCTTTCTTTCTTTCTTCTTTTCCTTTTATAGCCTAGATCATAGTATTTCCTTGACAGAAAATTTTATTTGGAGATTTATGGTCATTTAAGATCTTGACCTTTTATCTTCTCTCCAAAAGTAAATTGGAGTAAGCTCTGACTTTGCTTGTTATCATTGAAGAAAACTCATTCCAGACAAAACTTTGCTTTCTGTGGCTAATGCAGTTTCTTATTCATGTGTTCATTATGAGTGAACTTGACCATTGCAATAGTTCCCATAATCGCTTCCCTACCGTTAGAACAATTTTTGATGATATCATCCTCATGCTTCACTTACTTAATTAGACCCTAGTGCATCAATGACTCATTTTAACTCTTTTCTCTGAAGGCTCTTCATGCCCAGGGTTAACCCCTGTCTCTAAGTTTTATGCTCCTCTTTTACTCAAGACTGTAGTGTATTAGAATATAGCTTCTTTCTTAGATAATTTCAGTGAGGGTTTATTGATAGCAGAGTGAATCTGTAGACATTTTTTTTTCTCTTCTGAGTATGAAAGAGAGGTGATGTTTACTGAGTACTGGAATGTGTGAAGTTATGTCATATTCATTATTTCATTTAACATTAAGATATTTTTATTATAGTCAACTAATAACAACTCTGTGTAAAATAAAAAGCATAAAAAATAGAAAAACTAAATTAATCTTTGCTCCTTGTCTAGAAGTAAAGATTTTTAAAAATTTTGATGTGTGATATGTTTGCAAATAGTTTTTCTACTAACATACATAGTAAATAAGATTATACTGTTCATAAGATTGATTATGTATAATATATATTTTATATAGATATATTTATATATATTATATATTTATATATATATTTAAAATCTTTTAACTGTAAAATGATTGAGATTGGTTTTATATATATACATATATATATACATATAAAGTTATCTTTTAAAACATTTTAGAGCATCATGTTTAATAACTATAAATTCAATTTAAGCCTTTTTTCCTAATGGTCAAATGAATTTTAACTGATAGAGTTAAAAGTACAGGTAATATCAAAGAAGTGAGGTATCTAATTGAGGAGAGGAGAGAAGGGACAAATAACAGGGAGGATGTTCAAAATAGTTATAAGGATTTTACATTTTATATTTATCTAAAATTACATATACATACATATACACAGTTTAAATGGAGTAATAACACTTAACATGATAATGCTTTGCATAAGAGACATAGACTATAACAACAACGACAACAACAACAACAACAACAATAACAAAAAGAACCCAGTGCAAGCCACAAGAAACTCTTTGCTTTGTATGAATCGGAGAAGTCTAAGAGATTTCAAAAACAATATAGGTTAACATTGCTGTTGGTTGCTGGAAATACATTGCACTGTGGACACAAGACTCATTTGACCTGGATGTGATGTGAAAGCTCCTACTTGAGGACTAGATTTTATAGTACTAGGAAGGGCAATTCAGAATGTCAAAGGAGGAAAGTAATCAATATTCCTACTTAGGAGTGATACCTATGAATCACAATGACCATCATATCAGGATAATGGCAAAACAGTGGCACTTATGTCTTGGCAACAACCAATAGTTGTTGGGAGCCAATCCCATGAGATGCAGAGAGCCAAACCCATGAAATTATCCTCTGTTCTGTGAAGCTTAGTTAAGGGCAGTCTCAGGTCCCAGGAGCTGAAAGAATATCTGGTATTTTCTGAAAACTGGTTATGGTAGTGGGTTGGCCTTGGGCCATATGTAACCTTCCTGCCTGCCTGTCTTTTTAAGCTGCTGTCCTGAAATAAACCTCGAAAGTTTGATCAGAATATAAACTTGCTCTCCTTCTTCGTGTCCCCTGTCCCCCATTCTTTCACCTCCTCCCCAGGTTCCTACTGAACCCCCGCAGGCCGGGGCAAATAGTTGTGTGATTAAACTTGTGGTCTGCTCAACAGGAGAGAATTCATGCCTGGCACAATAAACAGTGTCCAGCAAACATGGCTATGTGTGTTTGTGTAGGTAAATCTATATATTTCTTCCATTAATCTATACAGAAATCAATGCAAAGTGTGGTCTTTTAAAAATTGTTTTATTTATTAATCATTTTATTTGTTTGTATTTCAAATGTTATTTCCCTTCCAGGTCTCTTTTCCATGAACCCCCTCCCCCTCCCCATTTCCTTCCCCTTTTCCTTTAAGAGGGTGTTATCCCACCAACCCACCCCTCCCACCTCACCCCTCAAGCATCCTCCTTCTCTGAGGCATCAAGCCTCCACAGGACCAAGCACCTCCCCTCCCACTATGTGGCTCAGCTTTTTAATGCAATGAAACTATAGAATAACAAATATATTTAAATGCAAGATCTTTTAACCTCCTGATAAATCGATGATCTACTCATTTCTGGAAACCACTCAGAAATACTATTCTTGCCTAATAGCATTGGTTAAAAGTTAGTACCATGACGACCACCAAACTCATGAATGGAATTAAAATTCATGAGTTAAGAAGTTCTGTAATACCTTTGCCATAGCTGTCTCTGTTATCTGGATGAGACCCTCCAGATCAGGATCTGGAAGATGAATTAAGTGAGCGTGCTTAAACAGTTGTCACTAAAACCTGAATCCCACAAAATCTTTTTTTTTCTATTTACATACAATTTAACTTTTTCAGAAATGATCTCTTGGAAAAGTAAAACAAAAGCTTACTTTGAAATCATAGGCTGAGGATCTCATAAACCATGTGTGAAAAACATATTCACTATGGACAACTTTAGCACAGATAATGTGGGAAATCCTCTTCAGGAAGGAAGACCAGTGCCAAATTTATTTTCAAAAGCTTAAGGAGCACAAAGAAAGCACATGGTTTATGGGTTTATTTGCTAGGACACTGTTTCGACAGTGGTACCACTAAAACTTTCATTGAGAAAAATTGGTCAAGCAGAAGGTTAACATTACATGATGCTGAATAAGACATTGTTGACAGGATTGTAGTCTCCTCAGAATTAGCTTGCTATTTCTATAAATGAGTATTTGCCCCTCTGAAACAGCCTACTAGTTTTTAACAGTTTATTTGATGGTAATTATGTGGGAAACTCTTAATTACTCTAGAAAAAATCATAAGCATAAGACCCTAAATGAGTAAGTCTGAGAGAGAGCCAGTTTCACTTAACTGTTTATAAAGAGCCAGTTTTATTTAAAAGTTTATAAAAGAAAGCACTCTGCTTCATCATCGCTCTTTTCTTAATATTTATAATTACTTGCCATGATTAAAAAGATCAAGCCATTCTCAAAAATAATCCAGGTTGATAAAGCAAATCCCCAATAACACACTGAATCTGAGAGCATTCTCCGGTGTGTTATTGACTATAAAATAACTGCAAACAGAAGATACTACAAACAGATACTGATGTGAATACTTTGCTTTAACAAATATAAGGAAGCATATAAGAGATGACTTGGAAAGATTTTGGGGAATTATACTTAAAGTTACCCCTCCCCCCAGATTCATTGAATAGAAACAAGGAATTAAAAGAGTGTATGAAGCAGAATCCATTTTTGATATGACAGATTTAATTAGCCAATACAAATATCATATCACAGAGCACATTTAACAACATGACCTTCAATTCTTCCTGAGGGATGTAACCTAACTAAGAAAAACTTTTCTTCTGAATTGACAGCTGCTGGTGGTCCTGTGTATTTACACATTATCTTCATTCTAAAATAGAATTTTCCTTAATTCGGAGGTTATTCTTCTCAGGCCGATGAGTCCAATCTCTCATTTGTGATGGTTTCTGCAAAGTAGACCAATTCCACTGACAGTCATAGGAATAAGAATTATCCTGAATCCAGACTAGGAAAGGCCAGAGGGCAGGAATAGAATGAAAAGCTTTCAGAGAAAGAATTAAGACTGATCCTGGATTATCACACCAGTCATCTAAATAGTCTCCAGGTGTCTATGTCACCTCCAGATGCGCAGTCTTCCTTGGCCTGCATCCATTTTTTTCTTAATCACACCTTCGTTCAGTCAAAATGTGCATTAGTTATTTCCAACTGAGGTGTCAGGGCCATACCTTGAGCCTTCCAACCTCTGCTTATCATCAATGCTCTTTAACCTTGAAGAGAGTGGGTTTTGTAAGCAAGAATTTGCTATCTTTGCTTGACAACAGCTTTCCATCCTTTCCACATTTTCTTGTAGAACCACTTTCAAGACATCTATGAAATGTGTTTTTATTGTTCGTTAAACTGGTATTTTTCCCACTTAGTTCAGAAAGAAATGACTTTTTCCTCTATGTATTTCTGAAACACTCTGATTTTAGATAATAATATCTGCTGCATGTCCAGAAGCTGTTTCCTTGTAGATAGGATCCACTCATGCTGTTTGGTATTCCAAATACACCCTAGTTATGCAATTGCCATCCAGGCACAAGTAAATAGTCATCTAAAGATATTTTGCTGTATTAGTTCCTCTGAGCTAGTATGTCAAATACCATATGATAGATGCTTATCAACCTGAAAACTTTTCTTTTCAGCATTTTATTGTCTGGAAGTCTGAAATCAAAGCATTGACAGATTTGATGCAAGTTGAGGGACCACTCATAATGGTGTCCTCATAAGGTATCAATAGAAAAAAAAATATCTTGAAACTAGAGCTTTTTAGAGCAACATTGAGCTTCAGCATTCTACAAGGCTAAGTTCATGTATTCATCCCCATTTTTCCAATCTAAGTGATCAGTTTTAGGAGATTATGGAGAAAAGATGGTTAAACAAAAAAGGTCTTGTGACCCCCAAATGCTTCTGGAGGTCAACACAAGCTTTGAATTTAAGTAATGAATGAATTGGGACAGAGAGTAAAAACTATGTGTAGTTAGACAGTGATAATAAAATAATTAATTTTAAAAAAGTGGTTGATCAATCCTTCACTAATGTATTGGTATGGTAATTACAATTTCATCTTTTCATTGCTAAGTGAACTATCTGATTCTTATAGTCAATCATTTCTGCTCTAGGGTACAGTTTCACTGTCCGGGATAAATGTTCTCATTTGGTCAGGAATCTGAATTGTGAGGTAAAACTCTCCCTAGAATCCAAGGTGACTGTAGGTTTGGAACAACAATAATTTATCTCTGTGCCATTAACCAGGAGACAGACAGATCCAAATGAAAGCAGAGATACAAGGTTTTCATCCTCTTTAGTTATTTTTGTGAGCACAAATCAAGAGTCTATGCTTTTTAGGAAAAGCATCCTCTAAGAGCCCATTTCAATCCCCTCTTATGTTGAACATTTTTCAATTTCAAGAGAAATGAGTTGGTACAATGACTTGATAGGTTCATTGGCCCAATGGTAACCTGTTAGATAAAAGGGTCATAGGTTGTAATGGATGAGGCAGATAAGCCAAAAAAGAGAGTTATTTATACCTGAAAGTCGAAGCTTCACTATGAAGCATAATATAAGAAAAAGCCAAATTCAGAGGTCAAATTAAATGTGATTTAAGGAGGAAATCATCTTTTTAATTAATTGTTTTATTTATTTACATTCTAAATATTGCCCTCTTTCCTGGTCCACACTTTCTGAGTTCTTCACCCCATTCCCTCAACCCTTTAATGCTGAGAGGGTGTTCCGCATTCAACAATTCCCACCTCACCCTGCTAGCACCCCCTTTCCTGAGGCATCAAGTTTCTACAGTATTAAGTGGACCCCTTCCCACTGAGGCCAGATGGGGCAGTTCTCTGCTACATCTATAGCAGGACCACTGACCAGCCCATGTACGCTCTTTGGTTGTTGGCTTAGTCTCTGGTAGCTCTAAGGAGAATGCATTAGTTCATACTGTTCTTTCTATGGGGTAGCACTTTTCTTCAACTCCTTCAATCCTTCTTGTACTCTTCCATAGAGGTCCTCAACATCAGTCCAATAGTTGGCTGTAAGTATCTGCATTTGTCTCAGCCATGGTAGGCTCCTCTCTGCAAGCACAACAGGTCATATGTAATGGAGTCAGGATTTGATTCCTGCACATGGGATAGATTCCAATTTCGGCTAGTCACTGGATAGCCTTCCCTTCAGTCTGCTCCATTTTTGTCAGAATTGTTCCTGTCAAAAGATAATGTGTGCCAGAGCATTTTTTAAATAAGTTAAACAATGTGATTCCAATTTAATTTTTCCCTTTAAGACAGGATCTCATCATGTAGTGAAAAATGGACCCATTTCATACCCATCAGTTTGGGCTTTGCAAGTGATAGGATTCTGAACATGTACCACTATGGGCTGGCCATAAGACTGGGTTTTGACTTTTATAATTGCACTCTTGTCTTTAAGCCATTTTCTCAGAATAATTATTGATCAAACATCACATGGATTCTCTCTTACTTTTGAGATGACATTTCCGTCTTGATATTTGGCATATACGTAAAAGAAGTTTAAAACTCAGCATGCACGCACACACAAACACACACACAACAACAACAAATAAAAAACAAACAAACAGAAACACCATGACCACCACCACCACCAACACCTCCCCCCATTTTTCAATTGTCAGTAAGTAAGAACTATAGGAGTCCCTTAGAATATGCTATCTAAGGTTCATTCTTAAGCTTAGTTTTATATGTTCATTAGGTAATATTTAGCACTGTAAAATACTACCCAGCTAAGTTCATTAAATGTTATTTTCTGTAGGATATCAAGAAACAAGTGTTACAAAGCTTTCAAGAATAAATTCAAAACCCACCAAGAACAAATGTTTAATGAAATACTTGTTTCAATATAAAGACTCATTAGAGTCATTTTTCATGTGTTTGTAAATGTGGTAGAGGGAGATCAAAACCAGGCATGATAAAAAGAATAGTGATAATTAGAATTTTGTTGAAAGATTAGCAATTGACAGAACAGTCTAGTTACTTTAATTGTTTATACCATTTTAAGATAATAATCATGATTGACAGATTATGTCTGAACTACCACGTTGCTGTAACATAGCTTAGAAATCATTTGTTTATATGTAAAAATAATTTATCAAAAGTGGGCAAGCTTTACAGATAAATCTCTGCTTACTTTTGAATTTTAAGAATAATCAATTTTTTATAATGTAGAAAATTTAAGGATGTCCTCCTTAAGTGATGAATAAAATCATATTACTTTTTTCTTTAAGGCATGACTGGGAGTGCCTAGTATTAGGCATATCTATTCACCTTTACTTAATAGCCCTGATACAATTAGGAAAATTTGAACACTAGATAGTGTTAGCCTCATTAACAATTGGACGTTGGAGAAAATGAGCTTTCTCAAATGATCACTTAACTCTGTATTCTAGGCTGTTTATATAATTGAGGAATATAAATGCATTTAATATACAAAAAAATCTATATCAATTGGTTTCATAGCTACATAAAATTATGTACAAATTTAGATTTTACTATTATTATAAATTTTAGAAACTGTGCTAATGCCCATAAATAGACCTATTTTCTACCATACAAATATATATAATAATAAAATTATTAATCGTTGAAGATAAATATATATACAGACCAGGTTTTAAATAGAAGAATGTACAAAATACAAGTTTTTTCAAATGATTACAAACAGTAAAATTGTCAAAAAATTTATTAGCTATTTTAACATACTTTAAGTCCAGATGCAATGTATATTGAACAGAAAAGAGTGGTCATTGTCCACTTTGAATTAAAGTCACAAGTCATTAACTATAAACTTCTCTAGGTAAAGTTCAAGGGTGTGATGCTTCACATTTTTATATATAGAGGTATTACATACACAAAATTATAATAGAATGATTGTTTATTGAGAAGTTATTTTAAAAGTGTAATATCAACAGATAGTGCATCTTAACATCTTCAAGAATCAATTTTGTACATAGTCAAAAGATCAGATAAAATCATCAAGAAACACAGAGAGAATATTATTGTAACTTGTTATGCTATGTTTGGTTGATATGTCTAGAAACCCTGCCATTTTCTTAAGAGAAACTGAGGAGAAGTAGATCTGAGAGAGAAAGAAAGTAGGAGGAGTGACAGAGGAGAAGAGTGAAGGGATGTTGGAATGTAATATATGAAAAAAGAGTACACACACACAACTCACATGCACACAAATATACATATATATGTATATATATATGCTGTAATGAAGTAGATATATATTTTTTTCCTGTGAAGCTTACAAAGAACAAAATATTTTTTATAACAACTTATTTTTATGTTATATTCAACACAGAAACTTAGGCTCTAGTTTTATATTGCTGCATTTTTTTTTTGACTTTAGAAAATTCTTTGGGTAAAATAATAGTTTGAAATATCTTTCATAAAATTTTCAATGCAAAACAAGCCATTTTGTAACACACTTATTGAGAATTTCATGCATTGTATGATGAGCACATTCATCTGCCTTTCCACTTCTTCCCATTACCAGGTCTTATTATGGTCATATTCTCCTAAAATGGAAATGCAGCTTAATATTTTTAATTTTCTGTATCTAGAAGTGGCCATGTTAATTAAAATTTTAACTCTTAAAAAAAGTACAAAAAAGAAAGCAATCTTGAACTGATTTATTTTAAATTAGACATTTGTGAACATGCTATTACTGAGAATTCCAGGTAAATTGTAGAAGAGAATTGAGTCTATCTTATATTTAGGGCAAAATAGAACAGATTAAGATAATCTGTCCATGTGACTCCTTCTGCAAGCCTATTTAAGCAGACAACAAAAGCTTGGTTTTACAATGGCCAGCTCTATTTTTTCCTTAGTCCCATATTTTAAAGTTAACGGTTACATTTCTATGTTTCACAATGGTGCCTAAAAAAGCAAGAAAAGCTAGCTCCTCTTTTAAAAAATAGGCAATAGTGTGAACAGACATAATACCTAGGTAATAACCTATATGCTTTAATTTTATCATTATAAGATCAAAATCCATCCCCAATCACTCTTATTCAGGCTTAAGTCAGGCTTGCCAAGAATAGCACTTTCATTGTCTGATGAGTTAGAAAACAAAATCATGTGGCCATTAATTTATCTATTTTTTTTTCAGCCAAAGTATAGAGAAGAAAGACTTTTATGAAGGCAAAGATGAAAGTCTTTATCCTAGTGAATATCCAGCAGTTGAGTTCAAGTGAAACATGAATACTTTTTAACAAAGCATCTTCTTGGACTGTTTAATACAACAGCTTCATCTTGAGGTCATTTTTCTGCCCATACAACCTCACAGGTGATTTTGTTTCCATATATGAATTTTGTGAATATGATATGAGTAATATAAAAAATAGGACAATGGATATCGTCTGAGATTTATTAGAGTTACTGCTTAGGTACTCTTTCTGTTCACAGTGTTGCCTTTTTTGAAAAAAAAAAAAAGCGAGCTGCTTTTTGCTTCTTACCTATCTTTGTAAAATATAGAAATTCAACAGTAAACTTTAAAATTTATTTATTCTATTTTCATTAATTTATTAGTTTATTTATTTTACACCCCAATATCAGTTCCCCTCTCTTCCCAGTCCCCCCTACACACAGCTTCTACCTTTACTTCCCACTCCCTTTCTCAGAGAGGAAATGGGGACTGACCCTGGGAATCACCCCAGCGAGGCACGTCAAGTCATGGCAGGACAAGGCACATCCTCTCCCACTGAGGCAAGAAAATGTGTCCCAGATAGGAGAACAGGAACCACAGCCAGGTTCAGGGGCAATCCCAATTCCATTTGTTGGGGATTCAACATGAAGACACATTGTCTACATACACTTGCGGGGTTGCTGGGATTAAGTCCAACCCATACATCCTGTTTGCTTGGTGATTCATTGTCTGGCAGTACCCAAGGGTCCAGTTTGTTCTTCCTGTGGAGTCCCTATCCTCTTAAGACTCCTCAATCCTTTTCCCAACATTTCCAGAAGACTTCCTAAGCTCCATTTAATGTTTGGCTGTGGGTCTGTGCGTGTTTCCATCAGCTGCTAGATGGAGCCTCTCAGAAGACAGTTATGCTAGGATAACTGCATAGTATCATTAATAGTATCAGGGAATGGTTCTTGCCCATGGGATGGGTCTCAATTTTAGACTGTCATTGGTTAAGCATTCCCTCCATCTCTGCTCCATCTTTGCTCCTGCATTTCCTTTAGACAGGACTATTTTGGGGTCAAAAGTTTTGTGGGTGGGTTGGTGTCCTTATCCCTCCACTGAAGGTCCTGCTTGGCTTTGTGTCTCTGCTAAGATCACTAGCATTATTGACTCA
Organism: Rhynchomys soricoides; assembly: GCA_019843965.1. NCBI lineage: Eukaryota > Metazoa > Chordata > Mammalia > Rodentia > Muridae > Rhynchomys > Rhynchomys soricoides. The sequence goes on along the minus strand of JADRCH010000099.1, from coordinate 1,792,864 downwards.
TGGAATCATAAAAGAACAGTTAACTTTATAACATAAAATTAACTTAAAATTTTCTTTCTTTCTTTCTTTCTTTCTTTCCTTCTTTCTTTCTTATAAAATAGTTTGAAAGAATTTGACACAAAAAGAATGTTGAGTGAGATGATTCTGAGTACCTTTGCTTCCTCTGTGTCTTCTTAGTATAAGCTCCTCTTGTTTCCTAAGGCCAATAACTAAACACCATTCTGTATGACAGGCATCTAGTAAGATACTACAACATTTTGACTATGTACTGTGGGTTGAATCATCTTCCTCAAGTACTTTTGCATGACATTTTTTCTAGGTTCAAATCTACTAACCAAAATAATAGTTTAGAATTATCATCACACTATGGGAATGAAAGTTTTAGAACAAATACATTATATATACAAATATCACTTGCTGACCATTGGCATATTCTAGAGGCCAAGAAGGCATTTACAAATATTTATCTTTACTTCCAACTTTAACAGTGATAAAATCAAAATCTAGGTTGTTAGTATATTAAAGGTATATGTCTCCACATCTAATGTTCAAAGGAAACAGAAATTATACATCAAGTTGATAACAGGCAATAACAAAACTCAAAATACATATATGATAGGTCCATACCTATAGAAACAAAGCTAATAAATCATAAGTCTGTTTTCCTTCTCATGGTGCCAAATGAAATTAAGGAATATCTTCTTGTTCAGAAAGAGCTAGACTCTGGTTTTGACTACATCTGTTGCTAAATATTTCTGTATTATTCATTAATAGTGCCATAATCTCTACTATCATGTACAAATCTTCCAGTTTCTCCAAAGTTGTTTTTATTTCAGACTCTAAGTTTAGTATTATAAAGTATCTGCTCACTGTTTAAACACAAACACACACACACACACACACACACACAAGTATATTTAAGAATGCTAATCAGCTAAAATGGACCTTATAAAACATCCATTACTCTTTAGGATTATTAAGAAATAGGTTGAATCAGTTATTCATACTTCCACTGTAAGGGCTTCTGTGTGCACAATGACTTTAGTAAAGAATGAACACTTATCAAGTTAAACATGATCTTAAGAAGTCTTTCCCTCAATGCAGTGATTCTTGAAAAACTGACAAAAAGGCTCAAAAGAATAAAGCATCAGCTCACCTGAAGTCCCATGGGTTTGCATAGCCTGTGAGCTGCTTGTCCACACACTAGTATCATAAGAAGTACATTGTTAATTTTAAAACTGTTATAAAACAAAGACAGGGTGATTCTAGTGACAGAATGCTTACTGATTCTTGCTTCAAAACAAGTGTAAGAGTGTTGGGATATACCTCAGTGGTGTCACACTTTCCTAAAGTATACGTGAGGTGTTTGTTCAGTCTTCTGTATCCTAGGAAACATATAAGGAGACTGTAGCAGAGCACAGACAAGATTTATTGAATATGTGGATGAATTTCATTGAAAGTCTGAAATAGGTGACTATAAAACAATTTCATTGCTTCAAGAGCTGAACTGTACTGTCTTTTGTGGAATATGGTTTTATTACTCCACTGTCACCATGAAACTTTCCTTATGACTTGTGTCTCATTCCTATGATGTCCAACAGCATAGGCAAGATACATACATAAATGGAGAAAATTTGCTGCAACTGTGGGAAATCTAGCTTAATCATGACATTTTGGAAATGAATGTTCTACCTGATTCCTCGCTTTGAAAATTAGGTTGAGTGTTATCTACATTTTGACATCTAGCTTTGGGTCAGTAAATCAATTAGAACCCTATAGCTAAGAGATTACATGCAAAGTTCAAGTTAAATTAAGATTCTAATATTTTATTATCTCTGCACTGTGACTGTCCACACATCATCTTTCTAAAAACTATTCACACTCACATGCACATACACATGCTCACACTCATAATCACATGTGATTGCACACAAAAATATGTAAATAGCTTTTATTCTCCTGATGTAATGTAATTGTGTGTAACATATATATATATATATATATATATATATATATATATATATACACACACACATATTGAATAGAGCTAAGACATTTTGTGTGAAAAATGTACTCTTTTTCCTCTCAACAATTCCTTCATCTCCACATTTCCTACCTAGCTCTTCCACTTTTATCTGGCGATGGGATTTTGAACAGGAAATTTCAAAATTATGTTATTTGAGATATACAAATATATATCACAGTTCTGCTGGTATTAGCATGCTTTTGTAGTTTGCTGACATCTAGCTCTAGGTAATCCAGAAGGTGCTCTGTGAACATGATTTGCCTTTACTGGTTTGATTTTGACAGAACAACTCATAACACATGTGACCATAAAATGCGTCCCAGAAACATTTAAATATACTTGCAAATTAAATACACTTATGATTCCTTAACAATCTTAAAAAATATTGAAATATTTATAAAATTACTGTTTCATTTTTAAAAGTCAAAGTTATTTATAAAAATTACATATATATATATATATATATATATATATATATATATTCATTCAAAGTGTTTTTTCAACCTGAAATTATGTTTGTACATATTTAGGTCATAGCAACTCTTTTATATAGTGTGTCCATATTATAAAGTCAAGTGTTTGAGGTTGTTTTAATGTTAAATGAACATTGTAATAAGTTTTTATTTGATCCTTACACATTTTATAATTAATCTGAAAAGCAGAACTTCATTAAAATTATGATATTGGTTCTACTACAAATGACTATACATTACTACAATTTTAAAATTTTTAATGAGACAAATATTGTCCTTAAAGGTGCTGAGGTACCTGGTAAGCTCAAATTAAATTTGGCAAATGGAACACATTCTCTATATAATTTTCACATTGAAGTACATAAATATTTCAATCCAAGGAATGTTTTTCAAAAGTTTAATCCTTTACTTCCATTCAGTATACCTTTCTTTTATAAATATTTTATAAGAAAATACATATAAAATAAGTTGCCTGCATAACTTATTTATGTTTTGCTAAATTTAAAATGATATAAAATCGTATATATCGTCTGGTTTCTTCTATTTTCATAAAAGATGTAGGTTTATCCAATTAAAAGATACAGACTCGATTAATAGATTGTTCCCACAAATCAAGGTGATCCAAATAATATTATAAATGTTCCAAATTAGGTTTCATGTTCCAACTGCAGTATCATAATTTGATTCACTGTGTACTCCTTTCATCCTATGGTTTGTTTGCAAGATTGTTTCCATGGTTGAAATATACTGACGTTTTAAAACTGATGTTTCCAGTGCTTATTTTTGGAAAAATTTGGTGGCATGTTAATAATTAACCTATTTTTGCCTAGTCTCCCTTCACTCCTATATTACATTAATCAAAATGATAAGAATAGAGGAGATTGAAGAATCTGACCACAAAGAACTGATAAATGACAGTCTTAAATATCCTTATAGATATTTATGGGTACTTTCTGCATCACAAATATATAAATTTTCAGATAATTCTTTGAAGAATTCATACATTTGTATACTTCATCTTCATCATATCACTCTCACTTCTTCCTTTGTGGTTCTCGCAGGGTCTCCAACGCTTCCTTCTACATATATGCATGAAATATGTACATGGGTACAGGGCCATCTACAAAAACATGAGAAATTTCCTGGGGCCCAGGCCCTTAAAGAAAATGACTTTTGATCCTCTCAGCAAATAAAGAGTATTTGAAATACACCTCAAAAAATACAACTAAGTAGTATAACTTTTATACATTTGACAACTAAAATTTGTCCATGACTGGTAGACAAACAGTGATTTTTAGATTTTTTTACCAAAGACAGAGCTAAGTACTGAACATCCTTCCAGGGTTTCAAAGATGATCCCTGTTTTTGCACATAGTCATCAAACTTAACCAGTCATCTTTGATATTGACCCAGGCTTAGATTTTGGAAACAAGTTACCATGAACACTAGCTTTTTTACTAAAATGGAGTCAGCTTGTTCTACATTACTCTTCTGAAATATTTTCTATTGCTGTGGGAGCTACATGTTCAATTAGAAGCACTCCTGATATAAAATTTAAATGAAATGCAGACAGTGGTAATTTGTATCTTCTTTTGAAACACTCTTTAGATAAAAACATAATATGTTTCTCTCAAAGAAAGCTTGCAAAGTCAGTAAGCAAGCTTGTTGCACCTTGACCTTTGCAGTGTACTTGAAGTACCTGAAACCACAGATCTTGTTCACAAGAAGTGTGAAAAATAATGCACATATGTAAGAAATAAAAGATGCCATTTCTCATCGAGTATGTAGTGAGTATATAGTGAGTTCTGTTATATTTCTGTCAAAAAGTTATTTTTTTTAAAAAAAACTAGTCACCTAGACTGTATTACTTCTTGTTATTTTACTTTCTTTCTCTTTTAGTTCCTCAGAATTCCTTTGGCAGAATATATGTGCAAAGATCTTCACTTGACAAAGACTCTTCTGTATCAAATTCTTTCAGCTTCCATATCTTAAATCTAAACTTTTGAGCTTTTCTTATATATGTTCCCTGTAAAGTTTGTAGTGCTTGTCTTGAATAGCAGTTCTAAAATGTTCAATTGTTTCATTTTTCAATTTACCTTGACCATTAATATAATAAAAAGGAAAGTTCCCAAGGATGTTTCTTGTGATTTTACATCAACATCTGGCATATTTGCATGCATTAAAATCTCAAATGGTTATCCAAACATTTCCCATATATTTAGTTTAGTCTTATTAATAATATGTTATACAAGTGGTAACTCTCTGGAGATTATAGAAAAAAAATGTGTTTTAGAAGCATATATCAGAAAGGTTAAATTTTAATTAGAATCAAGTACAATTATGTCTACGTATTTGAGGAAACTCTGAAATGTAATACCCTTCTGGGAATAAGGACAATAAATATATATACCCAACCTCATGAAGTCAGATAGGCATGGTTCTTATCATCTAGAGCATGTAAAAATTTTGCATAATTATTCACTCTTGCAACCTCCTAAGAATTCAGATGCTTTACTCTGTTTTCAAATTCTGTTATTATAAATAGAGATATTCTTACAACATGAGCACCTGTGTATGTCCATTCTTATGGTGACAATCCTTACCGTACTCTATAGTCAGATTGTTTGAGATAAGTATAGAGTCTCAGTAGCTCTTCTGTCCACTATTTTCAAAGTAGGTGCATAATAGACAGATATATCATAAACAATAGACACAGACACAAAAATCATTAAAATTATTTATTTAAATACAATTTTAATAAATTTGTCACTTGCAAATGATAAAATTATGTTGGTAATATGATTATTAGTAAATAATAAATATTTCACCACATAATGATTATATTTTGATATAATGTGAGTCTGCTTTGAAACTTACTTTGATATAATAAGAGTCTGGCTTGAGAAAACAGTATGGTAATACAAAATTAATAAATTTTAATTTATATTCATGATATTTTAATTCAAGTAAAACTTCAGAACACTTTATTTGCATTTTGTGATGATGTACATTAATTCTCCCTTTGACCAAATAAGAAGTTGGTAAAATTTTCATAGTATATTTTCAAACAATGATGCTCAAACATATAATAAAGTCTTTATGTAGAATTTAATGTTTCTTATTAGTTTTGAGCTAACTATCTGAAGGTTATTTGATCTGCCCTATAAACAATATGTACATATATATAACTATGTTTGCATATAACTGTATTAATTGTATTGTGTGCATTTGTGTATATTTGCAAGTATGTATGCTTTGTCAAGTCAGTGGCAATATACATATTTTTCTTCACACCACAAGTCTCATTGTTGTAAACATTTGTGAGCTTGGCGGCTTTTTGTGAATAGTTAGCATTATAAGGACTGGTGTACATGTACAGGAACTTATCCTGTAGTGAATATATAACACATACTGCATTTGTGTATGGAATTGACTTAATTTTCCAAAGACCACCCAGGATCATTAAACAAAAACATTATACCTAATATTAGAGGAATAAACCATCTGAATCAGATGATGAAGCTATGCCTAGGGATAGGAGCAATCTTTGCTTGTATCATGGAACTAGAAAATTTTGTGTGTTACTGATGTACCAATCCTCCAACAAGTCATGCAACTCCTAAGATTCAACTGATTAAAACACCAGCAAGACATCTCATACAAATTGCATGGCATGAAACTTTGTCACTACTCATTGGAAAAATGACTATTTTAGAAATATAACAGAATGAGAAGTTGTGGTTTTGTCAAGAACACACGCAAATAAGTGACTTTTCATTTTTCTGTCAAGCACAGTGTCTTAGCATCCTTTTTCTATGGTTACTGTGCCTCATTATTATTTGTTTATATCATCACTGTTCTCAAAATAAAAACTCCTCCAAAGATAAAGTCTATTTAGAGCAGGATTTTTTAAAGGAAATAAAATTCTATATTATTAATCATCCTTTATCAAACAGAAAAGAGATATCACAGAAAATTAGGATGAAGAAAAATTATACAAATATAAAATAAAGTAGAAAACTTTACTTTGATCAGGAGAATGTGAAATATATCTTTTATCTTTTATTCTGTTCCATGAATTAGTTCATGCTGAAGTGACATGATGAATAACATGGTTAAATCTGTGCAAAGAATGTCTGTAGGTAATAACTTATAAAAATATCATTTATCATTATCTACAAACTTTACTGACCCTAATTTAATAACTAAGAGAAACATGACAATAGCCTGTACTCATTTCATTTTGACCCTGAGAATTCTGTGCTGGTTTAATGTACAAGAGTATGAACTAGTGACCTTCTTAGGTCCAAGAACACTGTTTGGGCTCCTTGACAAACTTAACACATTGTATGTAGATGCCAATATAAATGATCTGCACTCTACTTTTTTGTGTTAGAGCATAGGATATTAATTTTTTCTAATTCTCAATATAACAAGTTAAGATAACATTATATTTAGGTTGAAATGTTTAAGAATTCTATAGTCTATTTCTCTAGACACCTTCATACCCATGTCTTGGTTGAGTCCATCTAATGTGTGTATACCTGAGATCTATTGCACTGGTTTCTCACAGAACCTCTCTCATTAGATGAATAAGCATATTTCCATTAGCCATATATTATAAAAAATAGAACTATGCAATTCAAAGCTGTGTTTACCAGAAGATGTGACTGATCATTTCATTCTTTAAAAACCCAAAGTTTCTTTGGGAGGAACCTGAGAAAGAACAGATTATTTTTAACAGATTTTGAGTTATACATTGATCCTATCTTTTCTTCAACTTTTCTACTCTAAGGTGGAATGTTAGAGTTAACATCTGACAAAGGTTATCTTCTTCTCAATTTTTATATATTTTTCCCTCTACTCAATGGTTGTTTCCCCATACATATTTGTATTATATTTGTTGATTTTGTATATTTTTATCTACCATCTTTACCCCCTCCCCCTCTGCAAAAATAAATGGCATAATAAATATTATCAATATAGAATGTTTTAACAACATGTAACTTTTTAAAATTATGAATATGAATGGTTCTGACAGTCTCATATCCTGGGCTCTTAGTTGCCATTAAATCACCTACTGAGAGGTGATTAAAACCTGAGGTCTATGAGATATCAAGTGGCTTAAAATTCCTGTGGATCCATAATATATTAGCTTTATTCAGAGCCTGTACAACTAGGAGGCTGATGCAGTAAAAAGAAGTAAGCCAGCTGAAATGTCTCTGAGAGGGCAATGTTTCTTCTAGCCTTTCCTCTTTCCTGCTTTCTCTGCTTCCTCTGGAGGTCAGGGGTTAGATAATTCTGCTCTAGAACATAGTCATCCTATAATAGATTAAATTCTAAAACTGTAAGATAAAACAAAACCACCATTCACTCATGGGTGTTTGATCTGTTGGAGAAAAGATCTAAGTGAAAAAAGAGAAATTTAAGATCCAAATCAAAGTTTGTGATTGGGGATTATTAAGAATATTATACAAGACATATTTTAATGCTTATTTTGAACAAAATATGTGTACAGTAATTAGATTCAAGGTAGAGTGAATCAAAAATTAAAGAAAGAGTTGGGCAGTGGTGGCGCACACCTTTAATCCTAGCGCTTGGGAGGCAGAGGCAGGCAGATTTCTGAGTTCGAGGCCAGCCTGGTCTACAGAGTGAGTTCTAGGACAGCCAGGGCTATACAGAGAAACCTTATTTCAGAAAAAAAAAATTAAAGAAAGTAACATTGTTAACGTTGTGCTAGTGAACAGTGGAAATAGAACTTTTTATCGTCCTTATGCAAATACAGCATCCACTTCAAAAATGCATATCATGACTTTATAGATGACATTTAAGATATTTGTTCCTTTAAAGAAAAGGGCTAAACATAGCATTTCTTTCCTGGCATAGCTCATTGTATCCTTTTACCTAGGAAAATCTCCAAATCACCAAATTACTTCCAAATAACTGATACAATTTCAAATTAATCAATTGTGTTATATGCATAGAAAGACACAATTCTGCTACATTGTATTCTAGTTGTAACACAATTCTTGAATATTTGTAGAAATGTACATTTATCAGAAATTAGTTATGTGTTCATGGGAAATAATGAGTGAATATTTCATTTAAACTAAATTATGAAATACTCTATATTAAACTCTCAACAGAAATATCATGCCATTTACACATATAAAAGTGTATTCTAATGAGAATTCACAATTCCCACCACCATACTGCAATGAACACTAGTCATGGATTTGTGTGTAAGATACATGGCTTTGCTGGTCTGGTCTTCAGGCAACCTTCTTAAGTCTGTAGCTGTGTATTGGGAGGTTCTCATGCATTTACTTGGTATCAAATCTATCTTGAAAATCTACTAGAATAACTACACACACTATGGCTTCTTGTGTATGTGTGTGTGTATGTGTGTGTGTGTGTGTGTGTGTATGTGTATGTTTGTGTGTATGTTTGTGTGTGTGTGTGTGTGTGTGTGTGTGTGTGTGTGTTTAACCTTATTAATTCTGACCAGGATATAATGTTGGGCTGAGAATAAAAGAACTTGAAAATAAAAGAAAAACTGGCTATTTGAGCTTGTAGCCTGAATATTGTGATTCTACAGGCTAATATGAAATACAAAGTTTCCTCAGATCCATAAAAATAGTTAGATTCCTTCTCAAAATGAAAGGACAATTAAAGTCATATTGAAAAAAGGGTAATGGAGAACTGGGACTGTTTGTAGACTGTCTACAACAAATAGAAAGTGAAAACAGAATCATTCTTGTATCTGTAATTCTAATAGTTACTAACATCTAACCTGATCTTCCTTGAATTTCTGGTTGCCCACGATCCTCTCATTCCTAGATGTGTAGTTCATATGCTGCTTTAGCTTCTTGGAATCCTGCTCTCAATCATTTCATCATAGCCAAAGGCAAACTTCTAAAAAAAAAATATTATTTTGTCTGAAATTCTTGCATTTTTTTCTCCCACATCAACATTAATCATCAGATACATTTCAAAAATCTGTCCCCTGTTTTATATTCATCTGGACATAACTCCAATTTCTTCTCATTTAACTGCTAGAGGACTAGTGTATTTTCAAAGCATCTCTTTTAAGATACTATGCATTCTGTTTGCATACCATATCTCTTCTGCTTAAATGTTGGCCTAATGTGGTAATTTGAATAACAGCCACTGTAGGCTCATATATCTTAATATGTAGTCATCAGGGAGTAGAAATCTTTGACAGAGTTAGAAGACTTAAGAGGTGTGGCCTTGTTGGAAGAAGTTTATCACAGGGGATATATATTAAGGTTTCAGAACCCCACCCCCAGCTTCTTGCTCTGACTGTTGGTCAGCATGTAGCTCTCAGTAACCTGGCACTGCTCCATCCCCATGTCTGCCTCTATGCTCACCTCAATAATGATAATAGACTAAACCTCTGAAACTGTAAGCATGTCCTTTATTAAGTACTGTATTTTATGAGTATCCTTGGATTTCATGTCTCTTTACATCAATCTACAATACCAAGTGTTCTAATTTATTGAGAAGAGTGAGAGAAGGAAATATGACCTCCCCAGCTTTAGCATCCACACAGGAGTCACCAACCCTGCAGTAGCTTGAAAGTGTTTTCTCTTTTTCATTATCTCATATTTTAGAAGGAACACCTTTATCCCAATGACAGACAGACTCTAAATTTCATTTTCTGACACTTAGCACAATAATATACTCCCTATTCTGTATGCTTGTGATTTTCTTCAACAATTGATTTTTCCTCTACCATGTAAATCTATATTAACTTTCCTTTTGTAATATTATTATCTTTTTTAAAGAATGTTTCCTTTATTTTAGTCTCTTTCATTGGCTTAGCATTGCTCACCAATAAATAAAAGCAAATTTAGTAATAATGTTGAGTCTCTACCTTTTATTGCTAAGCTGGATGTTCTATGGTCATTAGCACCTTTAATCTCATGTGGGATATCTGAAACTATTATTTGTACTGTTTCCACATTGTAGATGGAAAGGTTAACCTCTAAATAATTAACTTAACTAAATTTCCATGTATGTAAGTAAAGCTATTGTATTCAGGCTGTCAAAACTCAAATGCATTTCTCTTAAATATTCCAATACTTGAGCAACTAACAATTTTCTATAATTGTATTTGATAATTTCCTTTTATTTTTGTGATATCCTGTTTTCATTTGCTTATTCTAATAGGCATGTTTGACACTTAATATGCTCACTCCTCTGTCCTTTAGTGACCTAAGGTAACCTTTTATTAACTGTTGCTTATTTTCTAGTACTTCTATTTATTTATCCCCTGATCAATGTACCTCCCTATTCAACTGAAAGTAAAAGAGGTGAACGAGCATTCATTAAATCCCACAATTCTTGCCATTATTTTTCATAAATAATTACAGTTTCATTTAATTATTTCTTCATGGCTATAAGTCATTTTGTCAAGAATCAGCCTTACCATTGTATTTAACCTTCTAAGAGCTTCTTGAAAATGAAATAATCTCATGTTGATGGCATTTCCTTCACATATGTAAACAGTCTCCTGAGTCATATTTGTTAATTAAACTAATGCCTGACTTGTTTCATTAATACCGGTCTCTGGATCTCTGGAGTGACTGCATTTAAATTTGCGCCCCCCCCCCCCAACTTAGCCAATAAGTGCTCTCATTTTATGTATTTTCCACTTCAGTTCTTCTGCCTGAATCCATCTCTCTCAAATACCTTTTGTCTTTTGATGATTTATCAGTTGAAAAAGCTGACTTTTAGAAAGTGATCTTAGAAAGAGCCGACTTAAAATGAAGAATGTATTGATTTATGTTTCTGAAAATCAAATAGAAAGGTAGGACCAAATAATATCGATCACTTGGCCATAATTCGTTATGATTTTAGGGGCTCTTCATTCCAAAGTGTCAGTGTGAGCCTTATGCTTGCTTTCAATTGCCAGGAGCATGAGCCAATGTTGTTTTTAAGCTCACAACCACAGAGGAAGACATTTCTTTCCTTTATCATACAGCCTAACTCAGCGTGAAATCTCTCTTAATCCATTTTGATATTCACTACTTTCAGATTGAACCTGAAGTAATTACCATACCAAAAGGGTAAAATTGCTCAGATTCTCCATTCAATTAAAGCCACCCATTAATCCTTTTCCACAGTGAGCTAAAATGTTTTTGTTTTAAGTATCTTTTCTAATTGTATTTTTTTTTTTTGATTTGTGTTGATTTTTGGTATATTTTGGAATTATGTCTATTTTGGTGATTCCAGATATTTCAAACTGGAGAACTTTTTTTTTCATTAAAAAACATTTTATTCTTGTATTCTTCCTTCCTTTTATGTCCTCAGGAATTGTTTGGGACTTCCAGGACAGTGTTAGCTTTACACAGTCGAAGTGTGAAGTGTTTATCCTTGCCATACTCCTGGTCATAGAGAAATAAACATTCAACACATTACCATAAACCATGGCCTTAACTGTGCACATTCCACAGATTCTTCTATCAGATTTTGAAAAGTTCTTTCTACTTCTTATTTATAAGAATTATTAATATTTTTTGCATAAATAAGTATTCAATTTGGCCCAAACTTTTTCTGTCACATAGGGAAGTAATTCCTCATGCTTACATTTTTATTTATTTATTTATTTATTTATTTATTTTTTATTTTAAACTGGAGAACTTATTCATTCTACCAAGGAACGAAAGCTCCAACCACTAGAGCTTAAACATTTTGTACAGTGAGTGAAATTTATAATGTCTAATTTTTACATGTGTCGCTGTTTTCTTTACCCTCCCTCTCGGATAAAAGTCCAGCTTAGAGAACGTAAAAAACTTGAGGAGACAGAGTGTGTTCTAATTCAGTGGTTCTCAACCTTCCTAATGGTGTGATCATTTAATACAGTTGTTCATGTTGTAGTGATCCCCAACTATAAATTATTTTTGTTGCAACTTCATAACTCTAATTTCAATACTGTTATGACTCATAATGTTAATATTATTGGCAGCAGAGGTTTGCCACAGGAGTCACAACCCACAGGTTGATAATCACTGGTTTAATATAAGTATTATATATATATTTGTGAATATTTTTGTGAAAAATATTGATCACACTGAAAATTAGGGAAACAAAGTTTATTAGTTCAGTTCATACTACCAAATTGAAGATGTGCTGTTTATCTAAAACTTCTAACACATATTATTCTCCAAAACCCATATGAACTCAGTATAAAGAATGATATGTTTGAATTACCAAAGTACACTTTATCTTTTATGAATCTTAAGTATGAGCTATATTTATTTTTTTCTTCAGATGCCTACTATTTCCTTCAGATTTCCTTCTATTTTTTCATAGTATTTAAAAACATTAATTCTAAAATTTACTTCCTTTTTCAAATGTCATATATACAAATACAACTGGAGAATATCAATATCTATCTCAAATACACAGTAGACTCTCTTGACAATACATCAAGTACAACTGCTATTGAACTGAGGTTAGAATAGTCTTGACAGTCATACCAAGCTTAAGAAGTTATCTAGTTCTTTAGGTCAGAAATGTACAAAGAAATTCACTCAGTACAGGAAAGCATTTTGACTAAAGGTGATGCCTGGGACTTTATGCTTCACAGTACAATAAAGTCTTTTTAAAAAATATTTTAACATGGAGTAGATTTTTACTCAGCATATATGAAAAAACAACCAGCATTTATATGAATGCTTCATTCCAAAAGATTATGCTGTTGTGAGACAACTGTCTAAACCTTACTATTCAACTGTAGTGTTGACAAATCACGCAGTGATGTGAAACCCTATTCTTGAAAGTGATCTTCAATATAATTTAATGCCAGGCCCAAAGTGCAAACCATGTTCACCTCTTACTTGAATCTCTGAAGTGATGTATGTTACAGGAATCTTGCAATCTGCTTGTGAGCATGTTAAACAATTTGTAATGCTCATATTATTATTTGCGATGGAGATTTTCCAAACAGCTGCATTTGACTGCTCTTTGGACCTTGAATTTTAAAACACTGCCTAACATTTATTAAAAAGAAAAAAAATCTAAAGTCCTATTCTCTTCTCACTTGTAAAATGCGAAGCTCAAGGGTAAACTACAGTTAGGGAACAAGAGCTAACGGAGCACAGAAACTACCTGAGCTCATCTGGGGAATGCTGGGAGCAATTGCAGAAAAGTATTCTAGCTGGAGAAATATTCAAATAAAACTAATTAGAGCATCTACCTTAGAGGGTTAGATATATTTTAGACTTTAAATTTTGCATCAAAATGTATCTATAGTCTCTTGGGGATCTGCGGGAGTATTTCAGGTGCTGAGGTGTGTGTTAAAGCTATCTTAATAATAATAACAACACGGCATTATTTGTCTTTTCACCCCTGAGCTGGCATTTATACTGACTGTGTAAAACTAATGATAAGTAAAATTGCTGGTGCCTCAACATAAATCAAGGCATTAGCAGCAAACCCAACTAGTATATAAATAATCAGGAATGTAAATAATGACAGTAATAGCAATAGGGAGAGAAAATGAGGAATGTAAATAATGATAGTAATAACAATGGGGAAGAAAATGAAGCGATTATCCAGAGACTGACAGTTTCCCTATTTGTTTCTCATAGCTGACGATTTGTGTTAGAAATCTTCAGAGGAATATTGACAATCCACTGTAATACTTTAATGACTGAGATGTCAATCAGCATTTTATTCTCTTAATCAACCAATTGCTTTGCTTCTTTTAGTTGTTCCTTAAGGTAAATATTTTAGATCAGATACCCCGTGTGCTATTCTAACTCTGATGGTACATCTCTAGGACTTTCTATCATGGTCATCTCTATAAAAAAGAGTGTATATATCATGTTCTTACAGAAGAACTGCAATGAGTATGTGAAATAACTAACACATTTTTCCAAAAAATATTGGCATAATTGAAGGATTGAACCCCATTCTCTACAAGTGACACAGAGACAAGAGATACAGAGACAAGAATATTAATCAAGTAGGTAAGTTACAAGATCTTCTCTGCTAACCACATAGAGAGGTTTGGAATTCTTCTGTTTGATACCAACTCACCAGTTTATCAAAAGCACTTATGTGTTTTATCAGTGATTCCTTGGTGAAATGGTGTACTGATTCCAGTGAGTTTTTTAATGCTAATTTCCCTTTGCAGCTCTGGAGAAGGCACTCCTTGTACCAGGCGTGATAATAATGAAGAGACAGACTGGAAGGAAAGAGGCTTATCTGGAAGTAGAGTAGGTTTCACTTGCTGAATTGAGGAAATGGGCTGTTAAATGCAATAATCATTAAGGATAATGTAAAAGAGCATTCTTAGGAGCTGAGGCCCTTTTCTTGATGGGCTTAGCAACAGGTACAAAGCTGACAAATCTTTAAGAGAAAGTGATATTAACCTTGAAGATACAGAAAATGGACTCAAAAGACAAAGAATATGAATGTACTTTATAAAAAGTAGAAAAGTAGAAAAGATTTAAAAATAAATATTCTTCCAATGAGGCTGCAGATAGGAGAGCAACTTTTCCAAAACATTTATTTATTCCAGCTACATACATCTCAGCTATCTGTCAGTAATGAATTAGTATTACTTTAAGCCACCAATTGTGTATTGGCTTTACATAGGCGTAGTAGAAAATTAATACTTTAATAACCATGCAAATGAAAATGCATATGTTGTGGAAATAGAGCCCAGAAAAGAGAGTTTGACTACATGAGTATTAAGATTATGTTAGGATCGTTCCAAATCAATAAGACTATAGGAGAATGATACATTTGAAAGTCTATCCCCTCCCCCTCCCCCTACCTCTATGAGGGTATCCTCCCACCCACCCACCCACTCTCCTCTTCCCTCCTTGGCATTCCCTTATACTGGGGGATCTAACACACTCAGGCCCAAGGGCCTCTCCTCCCATCATGGCAAACAAGGACCTCCTCAACCGCATATGTGGCCCAAATCATGGGTCCCTCCATGTGTATTCTTTGGTTTATGGTCCAGTCTGCAGAAGCACAGGGTGTCAGGTCTGTTGACACTGTTGCTCCCTCCCTGGGGCTGCAAATTCCCTCAGCTCCTTCAGTCCCTTCTCAAAGTCCTCCATCTGGGACCTCACACTCAGCCCTACAGTTGCTGTGAAGTAGTTTGGGTATTCCAAACTTTTGGGCTAATATCTACTTATCAGTGAGAACATACCTTGTTCATTCTTTTGTGACTGAGTTATTTCACTCAGGATGATATTTTCAAGTTCCATCTATTTGCCTGTGAACTTCATAAAGTCATTGTTTTTAATAGCTGAGTAGTATTCCACATCTTCTGTATCCATTCCTCTGTTGAGGAATCTGGGTTGTTTCCAGTTTCTCGCTATTATAAATATGGCTGCTATGAACATACTGGAGTATGTGTCTTTATTACATGTTGGAGCATCTTCTGGGTATATGCCCAAGAGTGGTATAGATGGGTCCTCAGGTAGTACTATGTCCATTTTTCTGAGGGTCCACCAAACTGATTTCCATAGCAGTTGTACCAGCTTGCATTCCCACCAGCAATTGAAGAGTGTTTCTCTTTCTCTACATTCTTGCCAGCATCTGCTTTGAGTTTTTGATCTTAGCCATTCTGACTGGTGGAATCTCAGGGATGTTTTGATTTGCATTTCCCTGATGACTAAGGATGTTGAACATTTCTTTAGGTGCTTCTCAGCCCTTCGAATGTCCTCAGTTGAGAATTCTCTGTTTAGGTCTGTTCCACACTTTTTGATAATGTTATTTGGTACTCTGGAGTCTTACTTCTTGAGTTCTTCTTTGTATATATTGGATATTAGCCCCCTATTGGACTTAGGATTGTTAAAGATCTTTTCTCAATCTGTTGGTTGCCGTGTTGTCCTACTTACAGTGTCCTTTGCCTTACAGAAGCTTTGCAATTTCATGAGGTCCTATTTGTCGATTCTTGATATTAAAGCATAAGCCATTGGTGTTCTGTTCAGGAATTTTTCTTCTGTGTCTATGTGTTCGAGACTTTTCTCCACTTTCTCTTCTATTAGATTCAGTGTATCTGGTTTTATGTGGAGGTTCTTGGTCCATCTGGACTTGAGCTTTATACATGAAGATAGGAATGGATCAGTTTGTGTTCTTCTACATAGAGACCACCAATTGATCCAACATAATTTGTTGAAATGCTTTCTTTTTTCCACTGGATGGTTTTAGCTACTTTGTCAAAGATCAAGCAACCATAAGTGTGTGGGTACATTTCTGGGTGTTCAACTCTATTGCATTGATCTACCTGCCTGTCACAGTTCTAATACCATGCAGTTTTAAATCACTACTTCTCTGTAGTACAGCTTAAGGTCAGGGATGCTGATTTACCCAGAAGTTCTTTTGTTGTTGAGAATAGTTTTTGCAATCCTGAGTTTTTGTTACTCCAAATGAATGTGAGAATTGCTCTTTCTAAGTCTATGAAGAATTGAGCTGGAATTTTGATGAGGATTGCACTTAATCGGTAGATTGCTTTCAGCAGGATGTCATTTTTACTATATTAATTTTGACAATCCATGAGCATGGGAGATCTTTCCATCTTCTGAGGTCTTCTTCAGATTTTTTCTTCAGAGACTTGAAGTTCGTGTCATACAGATCTTTCACTTGATTGGTTAGAGTCACACCAAGTTACTTTATATTGTTTGTGACAATTGTGAAGGGTGTCATTTCCTAATTTCTTTCTTAGCCTGTTTATCCTTTGAGTATAGGAAGGCTACTGATTTGTTTGAGTTAATTTTATATCTGGCCACGTTGCTGAAGTTGTTTATAAGATGTAGCAGTTCTCTGGTGGAATTTTTCAAGTCACTTAAGTATACAATCATATCATCTGCAAGTAATGATATTTTTATTTCTTCCTTACCAATTTGTATCCCCTTGACTTTCTTTTGTTGTCTAATTGCTCTAGTTAGAACTTTAAATAATATATTGAATAGATACAGAGATAGAGGGCAGCCTTGTCTAGTCCCTGATTTTGGTGGTATTTTTCAAATTTCTTTCCATTTAGTATGATGTTGGCTACTGGCTTTCTGTACATTGCTTTTACTACGTTTAGGTATGCTTCTTGAATTCCTGATCTTTCCAAGACTTCTATCATAAAGGGATGTTGAGTTTCGTCAAATGCTTTTTCAGCATCTAATGAAAAGACCACGGGTTTTTTTTTCTTTGAGTTTGTTTATGTAGTGGATTTCATTGATGGATTTTTGGGTATTGAACCATCCCTGCCTCCCTGGGATGAAGTCTACTTGATCATGGTGAATGATCATTTTGATGTGCTCTTGGA
Organism: Rhynchomys soricoides; assembly: GCA_019843965.1. Lineage (NCBI taxonomy): Eukaryota > Metazoa > Chordata > Mammalia > Rodentia > Muridae > Rhynchomys > Rhynchomys soricoides. The sequence continues at coordinate 1,775,055 of JADRCH010000099.1, read as the reverse complement.
TTTGTTTTGCAAGAATTTTATTGAGTATTTTTGCATCGATATTCATAAGGGAAATTGGTCTGAAGTTTTTTATTATTTTTGATTTGTTGGGTCTTTGTGAGGTTTTGATATCAGTGTAATTGTAGCCTCGTAGAATGAGTTGGGTAGCATTCCTTCTGTTTCTATTTTGTGCAATAGATTGAAGAGTATTGGTAGTAGGTTTTCTTTGAAGGTCTGATAGAATTCTGCACTGAAACCATCTGGTCCTGGGCTATATTTGTTTGGGAGACTTTTAATGACTGCTTCTATTTCATTAGGTGTTATGGGACTGTTTAGATGGTTTATCTGATCCGGACTTAACTTTGGTATTTGGTATCTGTCTACAAACATGTCCATTTCATTCAGATTTTCCAATTTTGTTGAATATAGGCTTTTGTAGTAGGATGTGAAGATTTTTTAAATTTCCTCAGAATCTGTTTTTATATCTCCATTTATTTCTAATTTTGTTATTTGGATACTGTCTCTGTGCCCTCTGGTTCCTTTGGCTAAGGGTTTATCTATCTTGTTGATTTTCTCAAAGAACCAGCTCCTGGTTTTGTTGATTCTTTATATAGTTCTTTTTGTTTCTACTTGGTTGATTTCAGCCCTTAGTTTGATTATTAACTGCCTTCTACTCCTCGTGGGTGTATTAGCTTCTTTTTGTTTTAAGGCTTTCAGGTGTGCTGTTAAATTGCTAATATATGCTCTCTCCAGTTTCTTTTTGGAGGCATTCAGGTCTATGAGTTTTTCTCTTACACTGCTTTCATTGTGTCCCATAGGTTTGGGTATGTTGTACTTTCATTTTCATTAAATTCTAGAAAGTCTTTAGTTTCTTTCTTTCTTTCTTTCTTGACTACATTATCATTGAGTAGAGCGTTGTTCAGCTTCCATGTGTATGTGGCTTTCTGTTGTTGTTGTTACCATTGAAGAGCAGCCTTAATTTGTAGTAATCTGATAGGAGGCATGGGATTATTTCAATCTTCTTATATCTGTTGAGGTTTATTTTGTGACCAATTATGTGATCAATTTTGGAGAAGGTACAATGAGGTGCTGAGAAGAAGGTATATTCTTTTGATTTAGGATGAAATGTTCTATAGATATTTTTTTAAATCCATTTGGTTCATAACATCTGTTAGTTTTACTGTGTCTCTGTTTAGTTTGTTTTTCCAATATCTGTCGATTGATGAGAGTGGGGTGTTGAAGTCTCCCACTATTATTGTATGGGGTGCAATGTCTGCTTTGAGATTTAGTAAAGTTTCTTTCATGAATGTGGGTGCCCTTTCATTTGGACCATAGGTTTTCAGAATTTAGAGTTATTCTTGGGAGATTTTTTTCTTTGATGAGGATGAAGTGTCCTTCCTTTTCTTTTTTGATGACTTATGGGTGAAAGTTGATTTTATCCAACATTAAAATGACTACTCCAGCTTGTTTCTTCAGACCATTTGCCTAGAAAATTGTTTTCCAGCCCTTTACTCTGAGGTAGTGTTTGTCTTTAACACGGAGGTGGGTTTCCTGGATGTAGCAAAATGCTCAGTCCTGATTATGTATCCAGTCTGTCAGTCTATGTCTTTTTATTGGAGAATTGAATCCATGGATGCTAAGAGATATTAAGGAATAGTGATTGTTGCTTCCTGTTATTTTTGACTTTATTTCTATCTTTGTGTGGCTATCTTCTTTTGAGTTTGTTGAAAGATTACTTTGTCCTTTTTCTAGGGTGTAGTTTCTCTCCTTGAGTTGGCGTTTTCTATTTATTATCCTTTGTAGGGCTGTGTTTGTGGAAAAATATTGTGTAAATTTTGTTTTGTCATTAAATATTTTGGTTTTACCATCTATGGTCATTGAGAGTTTTGTTGGGTATAGCAGCCTGGGCTGGCATTTGTGTTCTCTTATGGTCTGTATGAGATCTTTCCAATATCTTCTAGCTTTTATTGTTTCTGGTGAGAAGTCTGGTATAATTCTGATAGGTTTGCCTTTATATGTTACTTGACATTTTTCCCTTACTGCTTTTAATATTGTTTCCTTGTTTTGTGTATTTGGTGTTTTGACTATAATGTGACTGGAGAAATTTCTTTTCTGGTCCAATCTATTTGGAGTTCTGTAGGCTTCTTGTATATTTATGTTCATCTCTTTCTTCAGGTTAGGGAAGCTTTCTTCTATAATTTTGTTGAAGATATTTCTGGTCCTTTAAGTTGGGAATCTTCACTCTCTTCTATATCTATTATCCTTAGGTTCTGTCTTCTCAATGTGTCCTGGATATTCGGATATTTTGGGTTAGGAGCTTTTTGCATTTTGTGTTTTCTTTGACTGTTGTGTCAATCTTTTCTATGCTATCTTCCGCAACTGAGATTCTCTCTTCTATCTCTTGTATTCTGTTTGTGATGCTTACATCTATAATGCCTGATCACTTTCCTAGGGTTTCTAACTCCAGGGTTGTCTTCCTTTGTGATTTCTTTATTGTTTCTATTTCTATTTTTAGTTCCTGGATGGTTTTGTTTATTTCCTTCGTCTGTTTGTGTTTTCCTGTGATTCTCTAAGGGATTTTTGTGTTTCCTCTTTAAGGACTTCTAGTTGTTTACCTGTGTTCTCTTGTATTTCTTTAAAGGAGTTATTTATTTCCTTCTTAAAGTCTTCTATCATCATCATGAGATGTGATTTTAAATCTGAGTCTTGCTTTTCTGGTGAGTTGCAGTATCCAAGGCTTGCTGTGGTGGGAAAGCTGGGTTCTGATGATGCCATGTAGCCTTGGTTTCTGTTGCTTATGTTCTTGTCCTTGCCTTTCACCATCTGGTTATCTCTGGTGTTAGCTGGTCTTACTCTCTCTGACTGTGGCTTGTCCCTCCTGCAAGCCCCTTTGTCAATATACCTTGAAGACCAGCTCTCTCTGAGAGGAATTTGGGGTTGGAGAGCTGTGGTACTGTGTCAGCTCTGGGGTGCAGACAGAACCAGAATGATCTTGTCCCCAACTGTCTCTTGGTTCCTGTGTCCTCATGGCTCTGAAGGGTCCCTCTTGATCCAGTGAATTTGAACAGAAATTGTGATTTTGCCTTTGCTTGAAGGTGTATCGCATTCCTGGGATACCAGCTTTCTAATGGCACTGTTTGGCTATGGATCCCTGGTGGCCCAGGCAGAGGTTTCCAGCCACAGAAAAAAACTGGAAGTCTCCTGTCCCTGACTGTTCCTCAGTCCCTGTGTTCTGAGGATTCTGGGTGGGTCCTGCTGAACAATGGTGCTCATCTTACCCCAGACTTAAGGGCTTTCCCACACTCCTGGGAGGCTAGCTTTCTTGTTACTATTTGGCTCAATAATTTTTATTTTAAAGCTTTATGTATGAGCAATATACATTTATGTCTCCCCTCTCTCCCCCAAATTTATCCAAGTCCACTGCAAAATATCTGCCTTATTATTTAATAATTATTGTTACATATTTCTGTATACATTTATAGACATGTACAGACAACCTACTTGGTCCATTTAACATTGCTTATATGCACATGTGTCCAAGATGGATATCTTGGGATTAGACAACATCCGTGGGATACAGCTAGACCTATTTATGCCTTTAATTATTTGTAATTTTTCAAAACATTATTGGAAGTTTAATGATAATAAGGTTAATCAATCATTTTAAGACATGCAAAATTTCTGACCAACTTTCATATTTTCAGCATTTCAAATCTGCATTCCTTAAGTAGTGTTGACCTTTCAAATCATACAAAAGTCCTTCTTATTTCAAATATGTGTGCTGAGAATATTATTCAGTGATAGGGCATTTCACTAGAATATCCAAGGACAGATTTCTATCCTTAGTCAAACAGACACACACACACACACACACACACACACACACACACACACAATATGCACAGAAGATAAAATGTAGTAAAATATATTTTAATTTTCTAAAATGTTCTTTAAATTTTTGTTCAGCTTTTTAAAAATTAATAATAATATTAATAATAATAATAATAATAATTGTGGTTTGCAAAGCAAAGGTTAACGCAATCCTTCATCTAAAAGCAAATTTTCTCTGCAAGGCCTGTGGGCATAGTAAGGGCAGGACATTTGCTTCAATTTCTTTGTCGTTTCTTTTCTTCTTTTGAGGAGGATTTTATGTCTTTATTTTTGTTATGTTTTCTTTCTTTTTCTTATTCTTTCTTTTTACATTTCAGATTTTATTCCCCTCCTGGTCTATCCTCTCCCTGTTCCACATCCTTTACCTTCACCCCACCCCCTGTCTCCATGTGAATGTCTCCACACCTCCCACACCCCACCAGACCTCTAAACTCCCTGGGGTCTCCAGTCTCTTGTGGGTTAGGTGCATCTTCTCTGACTGAACCAAGACCCAGATCTCCTCTCTTGTATATGTGTTGGGGGCCTCATATCAGTTGGTATATGCTTCCTGGTTGGTAGTCCATTGACTGAGTGATCTCAGGGGTTCAGGTTAATTGAGAATGCTGGTCTTCCTACAGGGTCACCTTCCTCCTCAACTTCTTCCAGCTTTCCCCTAATTCAACCACAGGGGACAGCAGCTTCTGTCCATTGGTTGGGTGCAAATATTTGAGTCAGACTCTTTCAGCTGCTTGCTGGGTGTTCTGGAGGGCAGTCATGCTAGGTCCCTTTTTGTGAGTACTCCATAGCCTCAATAATAGTTTCAGGCCTTGGGGCCTCCCCTTGAGCTGGATCCCATTTTGGGACTGTCACTGGGCCATCTTTTCCTCAGGCTCCCCTCCATTTCCATCCCTGCAGTTCTTTCAGACAGGAACAATTATGGGTCAGAGTTTTGATAGCAACCCCATCCCTCACTTGTCTTTCTGCTGGAGTTGGGCTTTATAATATTCCCTCTCCCCACTGTAGGGTATTTCATCTAGGGTACCTCCCTTTGAGTTCTTAGAGTCTCCCACCTCCCAGGTCTCTGGTGCATTCTGGAGGGTCCTCCCAACTGCCTACCTCCTCAGGTTGCCTGTTTCCATTCTTTCTGCTGGCTCTCAGGGCTTCAGTCCTTTACCCCCACCCAATACCTGATCATGTTCCCCTCTCCCCACTCCCCTTCCCCTTTCCCTAAGGCTCAGTTAGGAGCTCTAGATAATAAAAAAAAAAAATGCTTTATGAAAATTCCTTTCGGAGTGTTCTGACCTTTTATCAATTGCATTTTTATTTTGATAATAACCGAAATGAACAAATCTTCATACTTTCTTGTATATAAATATAGTCATAGGTTAAAAGTAGAAATTTAAATAACAGGAAATAATTTAAGTTTCTCAGAGTATAATAATAACATTAGTTACAATAAAAGTAGTAAAATAAAAGAGATCAAATACATATGTCTATGAAGAACAATCCAAATTTATAAGATTAAAAAAAGAAAAATGCTAAAACTTGATACAATCTAAATACAAAAACAAAAATAGATATTATAAATAATACTAAATGAACATTAAATTCATAGTACATGATGAAGCTTGGCATGCTCATATATATCTGTAATCTCAATAATTTGAAAACTAAGGAAGCCAAAGATAAGAAAATTGGAATGGAAGGAAGTGTACGAAGGGAAGAAACTAGAGAGTGAGAAATGCAGGTAGAGGGAGGACAAAATTTAAACACAATATCTTTGTTTCTCTAGAAACCATACATGTGGAAGCATGTGGAAGTGAATTTTTATTGTAATTGTCATTTCTGATATAATAGAATAAATGGCAACTAGTCCTCGTCCATGGTTGGAGTCACTTGGCCCTATGTGCTATGCAATGGACTTTATAAAGAGATAGATCATGAGATCTGAATTACCATGAAAATGGTATCATGGTAATGAGGTATCTTATTACCCATTGAGACTTTTGCAAGGTGTAAAGTCTCTAAACAGGATAAAAACCAGAATTGGTTAAAAAACAAAATTAGCTTTCAATGTAACTTCTTATACCTACATGAGACAAAAAGTAATTATTGCTAAACGAAGTTGAAACAAGCTCCAAAACCTTTGTTTATACACTGACATATTGTACATCACTGCCAGTCATTTTTTAAATACCCGAACTTAAAAATGCTACCTTATAAGCCAAGATAAACTTTATAGGTGAGACCAAAATAATGATCCTGAGATTAAAAAAGAAAGTATACTGTGTCCCCCTGCACAGGATACAAACATAATTATAGAAACCATTCTAAAAGGAATCAAAAGGAGGCAAAGAAAGCAAGTAAGTGTGCGAACAGAAGAGGCTGAGATAATAAATAAGGGAGTCAAGAGTCAATTTGTAGAATCCAAGAGCAAGAAGATCACTGACTTCTTGGAGATTCTGAGATAGCCACTTCTGGTGAAGCTTTGATTTCTACTCAGTGAGACAATTTAAATTTCTGATTTTCAATATGGCAAGAAAGAAAATTTATGTTCCTATAAACATTGTTTGTCATGATTTGTTACAGTAGCAGTAGGAATCTAATGCAGCTCCTTAAGCAAGGAGTGAAAGGTGATATGCCAGGGCCACAGAGACTAGGAAGACTAAGCTGTCATGTCAAGCTGACCTAATGAAATGACTTCCTTACAACTGGGGAAAATGCTTGTCAAGGAAGTGTGAGTGAGCAAAGAAACTAAAATTGTTTGGCTTGTTCATCAGCAAATGAATAACTTGAAAGTGTATTTTTCCACTTGTTCAAATGTTCATTAGTTCAAAAATCACACATTTATTGTAGATGAAGGTTAAAGATTTGAGTCATTAATCTTTCAACTTATGTGGTAAATTACTTTGTATGAGGTTGAGCAATAAATATGTGGATGATTAATATGTTAGTTCTCGTATTGATATTGAACATTGATGTTTAGAACTTAGTTTCAATTGATTATATCTTAATTTAAAATTTATTCATCTTACGCAAAATGTATCTTCACTATATAAGTTATAACATAGATCACACTGTCTCATTAATTTCCACTATTTCTTCTTGCTGATATTTTAATAACCACTCATTTCTTTCTGTGATGGCAGAGCTAGGGATAAGATAGTATGTAACTATTCTGATATATACTTGAAGAATTAAAAATATATATATTTTAATGAGTTGCTTAAAATTACACATAGCCGAAAATATATTATTTATTTGTGTTAAATGAACATGAAGTTTAAAATTTGAGAACCATTTGATTCAATTTTCTTATTTATTTATTTATTTATTTATATATATACTTTTCTCTTATGCTTACAGCAATTTCCCCTACATATCAATCTCTTCATCCACATGTCCACCCTTCTATGGGTCCATTCTTCCTCCATTTCCCTACAGAGAAAGGCAGGCCTCCCATGAATATCAGCCAAACATGGCATATCAAGTTGCAATAATCCTAGGCTCCTTTCCTCAAGTTAAGGCAAGATAAGGCAACCCAATAGAAGAAAAGGGTTCCAAGAGCAGGCAAAAGAGATACAGCCTCACTCCCACTGTTAGGAACCCCACAAGAACACCAACTTACACAACCAGAACATATGCAGAGGACCTAGGTCAGACATATACAGGAGCCCAAATTGTCGATTGGGTCTCTGTGAGACCCTGTGAGCTGGGCCTGACTAGTTAGTTTTGTGGATTTTCATGTGGTGGCCTTGACACCTCTGTTGGCTGTGATCCCCCTTGCCTTTTCGACAGGTTGAATCCATTTTCTTTAATTTGTGAGAAATGCAAGATGAAGTGTTGTCAAATTTTAATCAAATGTTGAATATGCATGAATACACAGAAAAATAAGATACAAGCAATCAAAGCTAGAATTTTTCACAAGCTGAGTAATTTTAGATAATAATAAAATAGTTTATATTCTCATTGTATTCATATGTAAAATTTGATTGATAATATCTATATGACAAAAAATACATCACATTAAAATAACTTTAGATATGGATGATTTTTAAAATCAATGAATAATATTTGACAACCTTTTAAAAACATTGTTCTAGTCAAATGCTAGTGATTCTGAAATAAAAGCAAGAATTTATCAATACATGTACTTTCAGTGAAAACTTTATTTAATTATTTAATGAGTGCTGATTTGTGATTTATGTATGTTTTGTATACTATATGCTTTTTCTTAACCTCAGCTTCAACTCCAAGATTTCTTTTATAATGTGCATTATTAATTTAGCCAAGGATTTTATCGATAAAAGATATGTGTATTTTCACTGGAGAATAATAATAAATTCATTTTCAGCATGACTCCCAGAACAATACTATGAGAATAGTGAATTTTGTTGATAGTTTTAAAAAGGTCAAGGTTAGAGGCAAAGACTTTCTTCTGGACATAACAGAATTTTTGCACTTAGGAACACAGATGCTTTCCTTAGCTTCCCTGGGGATGCTCAAACCAGACAACATTTTCTCATGGAGAAGGGGCTTAGGAGCCATTCCTGCTAACAGAAGCACTCTGGGTAGAGGATAGCTTCTGAGGGAGATCAATTTAGGTTTGTTGTTGTTGTTGTTGTTTGTTTGTTTGTTTGTTTTTTAACTAAATTGCATTAATGAAATGAAGTCAATTGAGCACTTTGCAGTAGTTGGCTCTATATCTAGGAGTAAAAGGGTAGCACATACCTGGGTAATAAGAAAGCAACCAGGAGCATGTGTACATGGGCCAGTCCTAGGTCCCTGGAACAAATATAGCAGAGGTCTACCTGGTCAGGCCTTAATGGGAGAAGATGTGCTTAATCCTCAAGAGAGTTGAGGCCCCAGGAAAAGGGGGTTTGGGCAGGAGAGCACCCTCTTGGAGGCAAGGGGGAGGATGAATGAGGTGAGGAACTGTGGGAGGGGGGACAGAAAAGGGGGACAGCAACTGGAATGTAAATAAATAAAATAATAAAAATTGAAAATAAGAAAGCAAGGAAGCAAATGCTGAAAGGAAAGCTCTAGAAGGAAGGAAGGAAGGAAGGAAGGAAGGAAGGAAGGACAGTTCTAGATTGTAGCAGCTATCTGTTCTTGTTAAATGGAGTGAATCTTTACTCGAAGTTGTTATCAATATATATTTGGGGTTTAAGATGTTAAAAAACACTAGAGAACATGGATGGAATTAACTAAATGACAATGTACATTACAGCACATCTGCTTTAAAAGAGAAAAGGAGGAAAGCAGAAGAATAAAGGGGAGGAGGGAACAAAAAGTGAGGGGAGAGGAGAGAAGGGGAGGGGAGAAGGACTTAGGGGAATTTATGTTGTATTTTTCAGTTGATGAGAATTTCAAAGGCACAAAGATCCCATGTAGGTAATATAGGTAGTCAACTCACATGATGAAATTACCTTCAAAGACTGAGTCAAGGAGACCTCAGAATGTGCATTGAAATATTACCTCACAAATCAGGCACTGAGCCAGTCACACATAATTCAGTCTGATAAAAGAAAGTCAGTGGAAAGAGCAGATTGGCCATACCACAGAGAAGGGAACAATTCTGCCCTTGATTGCTTTATCTGGTTCTGTGTTTCATTTTGAGGATATTGTGAAAATAATTCATTTTTTAAACTATTATGTCTTCTGGTTAGTCAGTCTGAATACATATTGGGACAAACTTGTATTAACAACTAGAAACTGCAACTGCTTACAAATGGAACATAAAAAGCATAATTTTCTTGTTTATGAAACATTGAAATCCTGGTCTCAGTCCCCCAGAGTTTTGTTTGGAGAGGACTATACTTATCTTGTGTGTTAATTTTCAGGCATGGGAACACCATATCTTTTGAAAAAGGTTGGTATATAGTAATATAGTTTCAGTAAGCCAGCCTATCATTTACATGTGTATGTACATGGATTTTATTATAATTCATGTACATAAACATGAGCATTGAGAGAATTGTTTTAATTTTAATTGTTTTGAAAAATAAGTTTAACTTTCTTCAGACTAATTTGAATTGTATATTACAGTCAGCAATATATTTTTGAATTAAATTTCCTTAAATACAATAAAAAAGAATAAAGGTAAGAATCAGAAATTTACTTTTTTGTCTCTTAAATAGTGATATTGTACCATGAATTAAATTACTTATTCACTGTATAGATTTTTAAAGCAAAGACTAAAGACATCTAGAGAAGAATCTTGGAAATGAGTAGGCAGGTGACTGTATCATATCTATGAGAAATGAAGATTACAGGGTTCTCTGAACCACTCAAGTATCATTGAAAATGATTGTCTAAGTTTATGACTTCTATTTTTCTACCCACAGGAATAGAGACAGTAATAATTATCTACAATTTTACTTACTTTGAGAATGTATTTTCTTGTCACTTTCTTCTGATTGACTGTGAATATACCTGGCACATTCATTTTCATAAATATAACAGATGAACTTTTGTCAATGTGTTTTTCTATGTTTTTTTTTTTAAACATCCTGTCAGTATTCTTTCCTAAAAGCTGCAGAAGCTAACAATTTCCATCTATTGAGCATGTACAGTGACCAAGACAAGCTCCCAGTCAAAGTAAATTATGGTTCAACACTGACGAAAAGAGAAGTCAAGAGCGACATAAAACTCACGAAGGTCTACCATAAGAAATTTTTATTATAAAATTCTTAGCTTTATCTCTCAAGCTACTACAGCAAAAATTTAGTCTTAGAAACAGCAGAAGTTTGTTTACCAGAGTCTGGATGCTGGTACATTCAAGTCCTCACTTATTGAAGAGACAATGGTCCACTCTAGAAATTATGGATCCCTATGTTAAACTCTGCCTCCTAATAAAATCATACTGAGGATTAGAATTTCAATGTAAAATATTTGGGGTCATACAAGAATTATCTGTAGTACTAATAAAAGAATTTTCATATGAAAGTTGTTGAATAAAATGCTATTGGATTCGTGAATTAAAAAAAAACACTTTAAGCCAGGCAGTGGTGGCATACGCCTTTAATCCCAGCACTTGGGAGGCAAAGGCTGGCGGATTTCTGAGTTCGAGGCCAGCCTGGTCTACAGAGTGAGTTCCAAGACAGCCAGGGGTACTGAGAAACCCTGTTTTGAAAAACCAAAAAAAAAAAAAAAATTAAAAAAAAAAAACTTTAAAGAATAAACAGAGACTACTATATAGAGAAACACAGATTGCATGATAGGTATTAATATGATAAAATACTAATTTCCTGTGATTCCTTAGTGTGAATTTAAAATGGTCACTTAAACATCAGAATCTGGAGAATAACATTTAATACATCAGTTTTATTAACTGAAGTATTTCAGAAAGAAAAGCTGAACTCTGTCAGTGAAAGAGCAACATATAGACAAAATCATAATTATGTCCAATTTCACTTTTTTCAAGTGTAGTTTTTGTCACAATTAATTGACTTTGAATGCATTGTATGTATTAATTTCATAAATGTAATAGAACAATTGTCTATATGTTTTAGTATCTTAATGTAATTGTATGATTTTAGAAAACCAGTATAAAACATATATAATATAGGCTAGGCATATTTCAGTATATAGGAATAGATACACATATAATTTAGATAGAGCAAGTAATTGTTTTGATATGCTTTACTTTTTAATGACATTTGCTAAAAATATACATATTGTCTACATATATATAAGTGTTATATAAATATTGTAGGTAATATATAATATACATGCAATACATCTGTATATGTAGCATATGTATAACATAAATGCAAATGTGTAACTTACCTATCATGCTGTTATTTCTTTTGTCCTGATCATGTGCAGATTTTGTGCTTATACTTACTAGTGCTGTGAATTCATATCACAAGAGTACTATAATGTAAAGTAAATGCTGCTTCACTACAGATGTCCACTACCCCTGACTCTTTAAACCTTTCTATCATCTTGAATGGTATGATCCTTGAGTCCAGGGCATGTGATTTCAACGCCACATTCAGAACTAAGCACTTGACAGTCTCTTATTACACACTGGGCAGTAGTCGGTCTCTATATAAATTTCTCTATGTTTCTTCAGGGTGTGATCACGGAGAAGCCATTCAAGCTCAAGTACGTTGTCTTAAAGTCATTCACACAGGGTAGCATGCTATGAAATCTGAGGGTTTTGTTTGTTAGTTTAATGTAATGAATTTAGGTGGGAATAGTAGGGAGGAGAACATGTGTGGTTCGGGGGAGGGAAGAATAGGAGGTTAGATTTGATCAATATGGATTATTTGCATATGTGAAAAATCTCAAACAATAAAAAAGTAATCTGGCAGTCTTATTAAGCTGGACTTACATTCATATCTGATATTTAAAAATGGCTTCAAATTTTGTTGTAGCAATCACATCAGGCAAGTTGACATTTTGAAGATTTAGAAAGACTTGTATTTTGGAAATGGTTTCATATGAGTTATTTTTACACATTATTAAGAGACAGAAAGAAAAATAATATAAGATTACTTGCCAATGATTAGTTACTCCTCGTTATTACACTGAAAAAATGCTATCATTGGCGTTAGGTCTAACCAAACGCTAAGAACCTGACTGCCAAGTTAGTTGGTATGACTAGGAGATACTGGAGAAAACCAACTCGATAAAGAAAAAGGTCTATTTTTATTACAGTTTTAGAGTTTTCTTCATTCCATGCTTGTGTGGCTCTGCTTCTTTGAGCCCAAGACAGTGCAATTCATCACATAAGGAGTGCATGATGGAGGAGGTTGTTCATCTCATGGAATTTGGAAAGAATCAGAAAGGTGTACAGTCACCACATCACTTGCAAGGCTATGTCCTATGATCTGTGACTTCACATATAGGGGAAGACCCAGTTGCTAAAAGTTCTGAGACTTTATAATAGCACCTCTGGCTGGTAACCACACCTCTGACACACCTGCTTTTAGGTAGCATCCAGGAGTGAAAGCAGAGCAACAAGGTCACACAGGGATTACACAGTCAAATTTTAAATTACTGCCAACTAATTTTCCTGAAGAATAACACACACACACTCACACACACACACACACACACACACACACACACACACACACAAAACCTTGAGACTAAGTATAAATAATTTCTGGTGTTTTTTTTTTTTTTTAATTTACTTTTATGTGTCTTTTTTGGGTACTCTGTTTCATTTTTTAGTACTTGTCAATATCAATAACAATAATCTTTTGTGTAAATTCTATGAGATATGATATTTTTAGTTAATTATAATAAAATAAAGACACAGATTTTCTCAGGATAGGAACACTGCCTTTTCTGGAATAGGGTGTTGCATAAGGGATGCTGCCAAAACTGCAGGCCACATAAAAAATAGTGGTGATTTCCAATCCACTGTGGCTGAGCCAGTGATTTATTAGAGGAATGGAAAATAGCTGACTAAAATGATCTTAGACAACACAACCTTATCTTCAAAGGTAGAAAAAAATAAAGATTTTTTAAAATGGCTACTGCTAATGTATCTGGAGACCACTTGGCCCACCCTACCTACTACCAAGGAATGAACCTTATATCATACTTTATATTTTAAATCCCAGCACACTTCTGATGGAAACAGTTGATACAAATGTGTCTTTAGATTGTGACAAAGCCGTGATTCAGCGTAAACATGAAGCTTCGAATCTTAATACAACAATGCTGTTTTACCACCCTTTGATGCCAGCAACACTTTTATGAATCTACAATATGGGATAAAGATGGGCTTACATAATTAATATATACCAGGTAAACAGATTACCATTGTCAAATGTATCTCAGTGTTCAACCAAGCAGTAGCACTTGTTCATTGTTCACTCATCAGAGGAAGCTGTGCAGGATCATACAGAAGACGAAGGTGAAGATAATGAATCAGTATCAAGGAACTTAAAGCTTGACATTCAGGGAACATACATGAGCACACATCTAAACTACCATATATGCTAAAATAAAGCATTGCCAATTGTGAGCGCCATTGCTTCTCTTTAAAACACATGGCTAGAAAACACAACAATAAATACTCAAGAAACTCACAAAGTAATTTTGAACTGTATAAATGCTATCATTTTAATGTTTTACTATCCATTTCAATAACGAAGTGTTGAGTTCCACTGACAAATGGTCTCATAACTCTGAAAAATGAATCATCGATACAATAAATTTAAAATCGTTTGAAATTTATACTGTGTACTGTAGCAAGTAATACTTTAATGCTAATGTGTACATTTTGGAAACATTGATTTATATATTGTGCCAATGCAATTACATATTTGAATTACCATAACATATGTGATATCAGGTATAGGAACATATTACTCACTAAATGTTTCAGCTACTTTATTTTTAAATCAATTTAAAATTTTTCAGCTTCTCTCACCCAAATCAATGATTCTATAAATTGTTCTTTTCACTTCCATTGGTTTTCAAAGCCATTTGTATCTTTAATGTTTTTAATAATCTTGCCAAAAGAAAAATTGAATGAGGATTATTCCTTTGTCTCTTTCCCTACTGATCATTTCCTTCTTAGTATACCCTCCGATCTCTTAGCTGCTTCATTTTCTGATTATCTAGACTCCATTTGCAGTGGTGCTATCTTTATTAAATTTAATTTTCTCCTCTCAGGAAATTTTTTTCACTCAATACAACCAGGGCCTCTTGACATTTATCCTTTTCATCAGAATCTCCTCATTATTTGTGGCAGGTTGTCCCTGCCGTTTCCTTTTCCTCTCCTTCTCTGCTGCTAATGGAAGGCTAGCTCTATACATATTTCTATACTTCCTTTACCCTGTATCACGTTGTGAAGAGCATCTAGCATTCACTGATAAAAAAAAGGCTGAACAAAAAAAAAAAAAAAAAAAAAACAGGAAAAGCCTATAGATGATGGTTTTCCAAAAGGATTACAAAATTGCGGGAATGAGAAGTTAGCTGTTGCCATGGCATTTTCCTCCCATAGATGATTCAGACTTTTCTTTGCTGACTGGATAATACTGGCATGTTAATACCATGTGTACAAAGGGGCATTATGTCACGTTCACCTATAATATCTATAAACTCCTTGAATGGAATCATGATAACTCACCAAGATTCGGGTATGTGATTTCCATTCTGTTTTTGTCACTGAAGGGCTACATAAATCAGCACAGACAATTAGTTCAACGTGCTTTGATATAACCAGTGGCAATCAAGGTTAATGATACCTACTTCAGTAAGTTATTGAGGCACTTTATTTACCAGTTAAACAGTGCCCTTTATGTACATCAGAGTGCACTGAAAATTATGATGTTTGGAGATTGTTAGATGAACAAGAAAGACATTCTATGTCTGTATTTGAGCACATAAGTATTTTCCAAATAATTGAATTGCAGTTAACCTCCTTAAAAATTAACAAATGAAGCAAACAGAATTAAAATTAACCTTATAATTTATTTTGTGACAAAAATCCTACCAAATTCTCAAGGTAACTAAGTGTATATTGAGTGTGGCCAAATAAATCTTGAAATAAATCTTAGAAAGGAAATGTATAGACAATGATAAGGTATTTTGAAGACTGGATAATTATGCCTGGGCACTAGATGCCATGGACAAAACTAGAAAAATGTATTATCCGTTTTTCTCTGAGTAGTTACAAACACTTGAAATGTGTATAGAAATAAGGGCAAAATGGATTATTCAAGTGCCTGGGCCTTGAGTTCCTTCCTTGGAGAGAGTGAATCACTGTTTATTACCTGGCTAACATCCTTACTGATTGTTTTAAAGAAAACTGCAGAAGTATTTATTGTAATATGAACCTGAATAAACTTAATAAGATATATTGGTTATTATTTTCCCTTTAAAAATGAAGTATGTTGAGTTTTGCAGTTTCTTTTATTATGATGATTATTATCAGAGGAATACATACTATCATTATTCAAAAAAATGACATGTTATATTTCTTCAGCTCAGACATATTTCACATGGCTAAGGATACTTATCACATGGCTTCATATTCAGGCAATAATTTTGGTGCTATTTTTAGGATAATTTAGTTGACTACTACTGAAATATACAAACTAAACACATTTTGTTTTTATGACAACATTGTTTTAAAGATTTATTATCCCACTGTTGGGGATTTCAGCTAAGGTCACCCACACTGAGTCCTTAGAGCCTCACAGTGGGGATATGGAACCTGAAGAGGCCAGCTCCCATAGCCAGACAGGACTCCCACTCTCCACTGGGACCATCAATCCACGTACAAAACTTTTGACCCAAAATTGCACCTGTCTAAAAATAAAAAATAAAAATGGAGGAACAAAAATGTACCAGAGACTGAAGGAATGGCTGAACAGTAACCAACAAATTATGAATCATCCCATTGGCAGGCATAAAACCCTGACACTATTACTGATGCTATGTCATATTTGTAGACAGAAGCTTAGCATAGCTGTCCCCTGAGAGGCTTTAACAGCAGCTGTCTGAGACAGATGCAGATATTCACAGCCAACCACTGGACTCAGGTCTGGGACTCCCGTGGAAGAGTTAAGGGAAGGACTGAAGGAACAGAAGAGGATCCATCCCCATACAAAGACCAACAGTGCCAACTAACCTGGACCTCTGGGAGCTCCCAGAGACTGAGCCACCATCTAAAGGACATACACAGGCTGGTGTCAGGCCCTGGCACATTCTTACCTAGCAGAGAGCTGCCTTGTCTAGCTTCAGTTGGAGAGGATGTGCCTAGTCCTGTAGACTTGATGTTCCACAATGGTTGAATATAAGGTAGGGGTAGATAGGGAGAGCACTATCTTAGAGGTGAAGACAAGGGGTTGGGGGTGGGGAATTCTGAGAGGAGGTCAGAGAGGAGGCAACATTTGGGATGTAAATAAATAAAATTATTAATTATTAAAGAATAAAAATAAAAGTCAAGATTTATTATGCTTCATCCAAAAGTTTGCTTTCTTTTTTTATTATTCTTTAATCTTTTTTTACAGTCCAGTCTTAATCCCCCTCCTGGTCTGCCTGCTGACTGTTCCACATCCTATACTTCCTCCCCACCCGATCTCGAAGAGGATGTCGTCACACCCCCCTCCACCCCACCAGACCTCCCCACTCCCTGGGACCTCAAGTCTCTAGGGTTAGTTACATCTTCTCTGACTGAGTCCAGATCCGGCTGTCCTCTGCTGTATATGTGATGGGGACCTCATATCAGCTGGTGTATGGTGGTCCAGTGTCTGAGAGATCTCGGGGATCCAGGTAGTTGAGACTGCTGATCTTCCTATAGGGTCACTCACCTCTTCAGCTTCTTCCAGCTTTTCCCTAATTCAACCACAGGGGTCCTCATCTTCTGTTCATTGATTTGGTGCAAATATCTGCATCTGACTCTTTCAACTGCTTTTGGGCCTTTTGGAGTGCAGTCAAAAATTTTTCATTCGTGAAAAGTTTTCTTTCTTTAATACTGGGATTACTCATTTTGAAAATTCTCCATTTAAATATTTGAAATGATTGCAATTAAGTAAGCTCAAGGTGGATTTGAATTTTATTCTATACCTCTAACAGCAATGAAATGCTTTGTAAGTGTTGCAAACTACCATGCAAGATGAGTTATGGTAGACTAGAGGAAGCTGCATGTGAAAGGTCTCACCTTCTCCATAAGCACTGTTCCATTCAAACTAAGCAGCATCCTTAGCATCAGAGAGTGACCATCTCAACAGATGTGTGCTCATCAGGTTGCGTCGTGCAACTCTTAAAACAAAAGGAAAGGGTGGGGTTATAAAGTGTAAGAAGTGACCATTGTTATAAAAAGCTGAGGGTTAGGAAGCACGGATAACAGAGGGAAAAGGAATAATTCATTAGAAGAGGTAGGTTCCACACTAAAAACGAGCTGGTTATTCAAAATCGCGTATAACCCTTTCCACAGCAACCTCTGAGTTTCCTTTTCCTTTTGACGTTCTTTCCTTACCTTTCGTTTTTCTTTCCTTCCCTTCCCCCACCTCACTGACAGGTCTTCCTCCTATTTTTATATCATATGTTTGCTTGTTTCCTCTTAACCCACTAAGTCAGGGTTGTTTGTACGCACACGGGTAGGAACAGAGTCATTCATTGCAGCATGGGCAAATTCATAGTGGCTGTCCCATGGAAGCAAATGACCTCTTCCCCAGTAAATTTCAACTGTGGGATGATCCTGATGAAGGCCAGACCTCTTAGGATAAATTTTTTACTGATCACCACAAAATTCTTAACGTTCTTTGGCAGGCATGGGGTCAAGGTACAGACACAGGCTTATGCTGATTGTCGTTTCTGTGTATGCTTGTCCTACAACCTGTGAAAATGGTTATTTTATAAGTTTTCTTCAATTTTCTTATTTTTGTCAGAAGCACTAGCTTTATATTAGGCAGTCCATCATTGTCCAAAGTTTATTCTGGTCAATGTGTTTCTCAATTACTGGAAAGCTAAAGCTTGGACTTTATTACTCTGTTTGTATGATTTTAACATCTAGAGGAGTTTTTCTATATATGCTGAGTCTCAAAAAAAGTGAATCTGCTAATGTTTACATCTAAAAATAGAATTATTTCACATGCACTCTCCTCATAGATTTGTTTTAAGACATATTCCATTTCGTTACTAATAACTTATTCTTTCTCAGTTTTATACGTAGAACATTTGCCAATATTTCTGGGGAAAGGGCTCTCTTTGCTTAATTGTTGCTGATACTGTTCTTGTGCTCTGGCTACATGAATTTTTCCTGATCAGCATTTTCTGAGTTCTCCCTTTGGTCAGAAATCAGCTAATATATCAGTTTGCTTTGAGGCAGTAGTAATATCATCCAGCTTGCATCTTACTGAAATTAAGTTTCTCCATTTGGCAGAAAATAAATGGCATGAAAACTCTGTATGGCTTTTAACAAATATTACTGATGATACAACTATTCAAATTGTATGATTTTTAAAAATGATGTGGCATCTGTATTGTGAAAATATTGTTTTATTATGTGTCATCTTTGTTTATAAACACACTGTTATTTTATAAGTAAGATCCATGTCCATGGATATATAATAGATTAAACTCCTTTCTCATTCTACTTTGTGAACTCTGGAGATGAAAATTTACAGGTGTCTACTAATGTCTCTGGTTTTTATCATGTGTTATTTTAAAAATAATTTCTATATTTTATCCTTAAAACCTGAATAAAAATAAGCTTTAAAATTTTTTTCTGGAATTTGGAAATAGTTCTAGCTGAAGACCCAGCTATACCACAACTAGGCATATACCTAAAAGAAGCTCCAACATGTAATAAAGACACATGCTCCACTAGTAGCCATACTTATAATAGCTATAAGCTAGAAACAACCCAGATGTCCTTCAATAGAGAAATGGATACAGATGCCTTCTTGTGGTCCTTTAATTTATTTTGCCCATGAGGTGGAATGGAAAACATATAAACAGACAACAGCGACAACAAAAACCCGACAACTTATTTTTGTGGGAGGTGGAGATGCTAAGAAAACAGAAGACCAGATACAAGAGCTTATTAGACAGATGAACCAAGGTGTCACCCACTGTATTTTTGTTATCTGGTCAGTTAATAATCAGTTCCATCTTGTCAAATTAAATAACAAAAGAGATTTCCTCAATAATTTGGTACTTCAGAGAGAAAATCAAAAGATCCCCTTTTCTAAGTGAATGAAAGTGGAATATGAATATATATACTTAATATAGCTAACATTGTGTTTAGTGCCGTTAATAAATTAAGAAAAGCAAAAATGTCTCTTACTCAGCTTATAAACTCCTATTTATAGCTATTTCAATATGATCATTGTCTTTTGAATCAGGATCTCTAAATTATGCATCAAATTAATTTCATATATTTAGGAGGAAGCTGAAAGTAAATTTTATGTTGCTAAAAAGTGATGTAGTATGAATCTGTACCTAGGAGATGTTTAATCAGTTATTTTTTGCAATGTTTAGATCTTTCCAATCCTTTGCCTATTTCTTCTTTTTATTTTTATTTTTTTAAGATTTATTTATTATATGTAAGTACACTGTAGCTGTCTTCAGACACTTTTTCTTCTTTCTCTGGCCCAGCTCGCTGTAGCAATCTTTAGACACCCCAGAAGAGGGCATCATATCTTATTATGGATGGTTGTGAGCTACCATGTGGTTGCTGGGATTTGAACTCAGGACCTTTGGAAGAGCAGTCAGTGCTCTCAACCGCTGAACCATCTATCTGTGCAGGCCCTCCTATTTCTTCTTTTAAATATCTTTTGCAGGTATTCCATTCTACAACAGAGTAGTGCATTTTTGGATATTTTTCTAACCTGATTCAAAGTTAAACTAATAAGTGATTCATATGTTTGTCAATAACAAACACAGGCACATACTCTACAACTACAAATATCTTTTTCCTTTTCTTTCTTTTTCTCTAGCACTACACACACACACACACACACACTCCTCACATACAAGTTAGTGATTCAACTCATTATTTAGATCCTCCATACACATGATGTCATATTAACCAAGAGATCAAACAATCAAGGCATTATCTGTCAAGGCAAATCACTGCTTACTGATTTTGCCACTCTTTTAGATGAGCCCGTACAGCAAGCTCATGTTAGGTTTTCCTTCTTCATTGTATGGTTCCATAATCCTCAACAATTAATTAAAAAACTTTGTTGGGCTTAACTAAGATGCTGTTGAAGATCTGGTGCAGACCAAATCATTGGAAGACCTTTGGACTTACACCATTGATACCTCGAATTCTGATAAGAAAAACCAATTTCTATTTTGCAGATACGAAGAACTTTCAGCTTGTCTGAGAATCTGTCCTGTACTACTTTTTAATGATTCTTTGTTTGTTTTGTTTTTTGTTTTGTTTTGTTTTTTTGGTTTTTGTTTTTCATAGATGTTTCTTACTTGCCTTTCAAAGTGGTTTTTAGGGTAAACAACTTCTGCAGGAGCTTCACTTTCAACTCTGCGTTTCTTAAGGGTTTTTTCTTAAGGATTCTGGTGCAGAAGGAGCTTTCTTTTGTTTCTCTGGCCCAACCCTCATGGTTCCAGCTAGAAAAGAGAGGAATTCTCTTGATCTAAACACAACTTATGAAATCACTTATGTGTTTCTATTCAGTCTTTCACAGTGGTCTCTGTAGTATTTATCAGAGGATTTTTTGCTAGCCATGATTTAACCTGAATTTCAGTTACAAGTTTTCTTTTTGTAACAAAACATCTCTTGTCCAGAATTAAATAAGAAATTAGTATCGGACTATAAATTATATATGACTTTTTCATTTTTGTTGAGTAAATATTTTACTAAATTTCATAATAATGTAGGTAAACAATTTTCCATTTTTAAATCAAATCTTTCAGGTTCTATTTCAACGAAACAGAAAATACATGTAATTAATAATTGTATGCTTACTGTGTTATTATTATTAAGGTTGAACAGTTTCACATGAATAATTTTCCCTTTCTGAAAACAGTACCAAATGTTGTTAATGTTGACAAGTAGTTTATGTCCATTTTAAATTATAATTCTGTGTGTTGTTCAGTGGTATTCAGTCATAAAATATCTTGATGAGTAGCCTCTTTACTACTGTGTTTCAGGAAAAATGTCTAGGTTATACAGTCAAGTTCTGATGTTTTCAAGCAAATTTGCATTTGTGTCAAACATTACTGCACCATCAGGACTTACATATATTTCACTCAACATACAGGAAATAACCAATGGTCTTAAATCCTTTCTATTAGCTCACAGGGCACACTTGTCTCATTCAAAATGTCAAATCTCGGAATGATAAATAATTTGTATTTATTATACCTTCTTTTTAATCTTGGAATGGGCCAGGAAATTTAATTTAGTATTGCAAGCAAAGAGCAATTTACTTTGCCTGGTATTGCAGAAGAAAGCACTGTGAGGTATCTTTAGTGATTTCACTCTCATCTTCCCAGGATTTTAGGCTTCTTTCTGGTGTTATATTGAAAATAATTTATCAAATATTAAAATATGATCATGCAAATATTTGTGGAAACTGTATGTATAGTTCACTAAAATGATCAAGTCAGTAGTTTTAAATTATATCTTATGATACACTGGCTCTTCAGGATATTAGTGAATGGCATTGGCAGTCAAAGTAGCATTTTATGGCATTAAGAATTCTCTAAATCTGATATACACCATAACCTCAAAGCACGCTCTACTCTTTCAAATTTCCTCAATATTTTATCACAATTTATTATTTCACTAGAAGAACTTCTGAAATAAAATAACTTATAGAGTTATCTTGACATTAGGGATAGCTTAGTTTTAACATATTGTAACACAAGGACTTAAGTTTGATCTTATTGCCCTAGTGAAATTTAGGCATGGTGACAATTTTCTGTAATCCAATGGCTGCAGTGATGGGCACAAGAGAAAACATAAAGTGCACTGGCTATCTAATCTATCTAAAGTGTAAGCCATGGGTCTCAAGTTACAAGAAAGTCACGCTTGTGTACACATACACACATACACACACACAAACACACACACACGCTTGTCCTTGTACATTCCCCCAGACACAAACACACAATACATTTGAAGAAAAACTAATCTAGCTTTGCTACCATAAAAGGAGCCAAATTTGGTTTTCTATTATTCCATTGATACTTATGCATAGTTGAACTAAGATGCCTTGTTTAGAGCCTGCTCCCCACTTATATTTCAGTTGTATATCGTGTGTTTTCAGAGTGTACCATGGTGCACGTATAGATGTCAGAGGACAATTTTCAGGAGTTGGTTTTCACTTTCCATTACGGTCTGGGTTGGAACTTACCATGCGTGGTAGCAAACTTTTCGACTTATAGGACATTGTTGCCTGCCTGGTATTTTCCTGTATGTTCAAGTTACAACCTCAAATAAAATTTTAATGGGAATATTATATCCAATCTTCTTCCTCACACAAACTAGTAACCTTCAGTTTCAGGTAAAATAGACTTACTGTACACAGCTATTTTTACTTCTCACATTGTCTGCCTTTGTTTGTTTGTTTGTTTTTGTTTTTATTTGTTTGTTTCTTGTCTATTCTCTTGTCTGTTCCTTTTATAAAGGGGGTGTTCATATAAAGGTCTAGATCTCGTTTACACTGTGTGTGGCACACAGCCTGAAGGATTTTATAAAATCAGTTTTCCTGGGTACTTTTTGAACCATCGATCTCATCCGATTCATTGCCTTTTAAAGAACTGCTGTAGTCCATTACCAAGAATGCACAGGACTGCAACTGTCAAGCTCTGGACGTGAAGCTGTACATTACTGCTGGGTTAATTTCAGCTGGGCACCTCAAACTTTTTAACTCCAGCTTTTCAGTCTCTTCCCTGGAGTTTTTGTCTCTCAACTTGAAACATGCATTGAAGAAAGCTGAAAAACACGGTGGTGATTACAGTTCAGCAGATTAAGTTCTACAATGACCTAATTAGAATGACAAATTGTTCCATTCTTTCTCTGGAATATTCCTATCACGTGTAGTGTAAACCACAAAACAAACAAGGAGGCTTTCAAAAATCCTGCTCTATTCTCTCCTCACTTCAGAAGGATGAAATCCTAAACATTTGAAAGACATAAAATGGACAGCATAAAATGGAGAGGGCCTAGAATGGCAATGAATTAAGACTTAGCAGTATTTTAAAAGATATACATATAGAAGGCAGTTTGCTCTTTGTTCAAAATGGTAAGAACTATAAGATCTTTTTTCTCCATTTTTATTTTACTTAGGAGAGCCTTTTTTGTAAGGCATTTAATCTCCCTTTTAAAGGTTTTTATTCGTTTATTATTTATTTTTAATTTTTTAATCAATTACTTTATTTATGCTCCAAATGCTGCCTCCCTACTGGTCCTCCCCTCACAGAGTTCTTCAGCTCATCCCCATCCCTTTGTCTCTGAGAGGGTGATCCCTCACAGTATCCCCCTTCCCTGGGGCACTAGTGTCTTCAAGATCAGGCACATCTTTTCCCAGACAAGGCAGTCTTCTGTTACATATGTTCCAGGGGCCTCAGATCAAAACATGTGTGTTCATTGTTTGGTGGCTTAGTCTCTGGGAGCTCCCAAGGGTCTGGGTTAAAAATACCTATAATTTCTATCGAAATAATATTGAATTATATTTAGTGAGATATAAAAAAGAGATTTCTAACATTTTCTAATTATATTATTGGTGACAGATTCTAATGCAAGAAGCAATACAGATTAATTTTAAAGTTCTGCTGATTATAACAGGTCTAAACTGAAATTTATATAGATATCCTTTTGAAAATTCCTATTGGTAACAAGATCACAATCAAGTTAATAGTATTATAAAAGTTAATAATCTTATTTATTTCCCTTAAGTGGGTTTATTCTGTATGCAGTCACTTTGTTCTAAATAACATGGGAGGAATAAGGCCTGCTCATCACTTGTGGCTACAATGAGAGTCCATGTATTGTTGTTTACTTGGTTTTACAATTGCTCTTTCACCAATTTACCAAGAGTGTCTATCTCCAGAATTAAGAGTTTATGTCCATTTTTCTACAGTTTTGAATTTTGACATGTGCATCTGTATCAAATTGGCAGCCCACAGATAAAAAGCTATGCTGCTGTTATTGTGCTATTGTATCAGAAGACACTATCCTAAAGCATGCTTTACAGTTAAATGACGTTTTGCCCCCAAGAGGACACTGCATACAGTGAAAGTGAATGCCAACTTCACTGACTGTGCAAGCCCATCACGCCTATAACTACCTGACTGAGTTTCTGGGAATTTTAGGCTGAAGATTACCAAATTGTGTTCACGAGTCAATGACCAGGTCTTACAAAGCAGGAACCTGCTCTCCCCTTTCTTTTGTATTCTAAAAATAGCTTGTCACATTGGACAGAGTGGCATACTGACCCCCTTTCAGGGTGGAATGCTGTGAGATTTTAGAAACTTTTCATTATCAAATAAATGCGTTCAGCAAGTACCAGCTTTCCTGTTAGCAGGGGTGTGAAAGAAGTAATCAAAAGCTTCCAGATAGCTCTAAGAACTTGAACAGGTGCAGTACTGATAGCAAACAAGTTGACACACAGGCTTTATATTCTTGGGAGGGGCAGAGATAACAAATGTAATACTTGCTTTGGAAAACAAAGAGAAAATCTTTGAAAAAAAATCTTGAAAAGACAAGAAAACCAATGAGGAGAAAAATAATCATATTTTGGAAGCTGAAAAATTGTTTAAAACATAAATAAAAGAAAGCATATTCACAATGCCTTCAGTAAAGAATGCACATACTTAGCAGTGGCCATCCTTGAAAACATTATTTGGAGATTTGTTATAACTGAGATAAACCAAACTGATCACATTTTTAAAACCTCTTGTTCATTACAGCAACTAGCCAAGCATTCACTCTCTAGAAAAGAGTGGGATTTTATTCTCCACAGAATTTACCAGAAGAAAACTTGTAGTTGCTTAATCCCAACGCACAATTTTGTTCCTCCGATAGACTCACTTTTCATAGCACTGGGGTAAATGGATAGCATGCTTTCATTTCCAACATAAAAGTTTCAAGATGTTAACATCATTACCACCCCACCCCATCACCACACACACACACACACACACACACACACACACACACACACATCACAAGCTACAGTAAATAGGAAAATCCAGATGAAATGTAGACAGAAACAAGAGCAAAAATTGTGTATGATTCCACCATGGACTTTTAGAGATAGACAAAAGGGGGCATTACTGTCCTGAAGTGGGAAGAAAACACATCTTTAAAAGGAGGACAGAAGTAGTTATTTTCCAATTTAAAATTAAACAGAATCTTAAAATAATAATTAAATATTTGCTATATGAGAAAATCTGAGTAAATACAAAATACAAGACAAAAATTTAATACTGAGAGTTCTAAGAGAGACTATAGGATTTTTTTAAAAAAATGCTATTTAAGTGAAAAACATTTTTCGAAGAAATGGTTTGTTTGAAAAAGAGCACACAGTTTGTTGTGCATTAGACTGACTGAAGATCCAGTTTGGTTTTTGTTTGTTTGTTTTTTGAGTTTTGTAGATGTGAGAGTGCATGGAATTCTAAAAAACTCAGAGATAATTAAAGTTGCAAAATCTAAATTTTCATAATGCTATGTGAAGTATGCTGCAGTAAACAACTAGTGTGTCCTTTTCTGTGGGAAACATGTCTTAAACAGAAAAACACAACATTAACTAGAAGAGCAGTGAAGAACTTATTTAAAAAAAAAAACCTCAAAATTATACAAATCCAGAAAAATTTAGTGAATATTCATGATGTATATCACAGGAAATTTTGTATTCATTAAATATTTTGGAGCATTTCCCTATTTTAAAATTCACACGTATTAAGGCTAAATGAAAACATGAGGTTAAAAATCAATATTTAACATGGATTCAACTTAGAAAATGAAAAGAAATCACTCTGACATGGCTAATTTTTTAAAAAGCAGAAATTTCAATATTATTCTTTTAAATTATCTACATTCTATTAAAAACTTCATAATAGAAAGTTTACTTTACATATAATTTTTAGAACTTAAAAAGTCTATGAAGACATGATTATATTTTTCTTGAAGTTATATGCTCTTTACTACATTTTCAAATTTGATTGAAATCAGCGAGTTTAATTTGAACTCATGAACCTAATATAAATGGTAATATGATTATTTAGTTTTCTTATTTAGCTTAAGTGAAAAAGTTCCCTAGGTTAACAAAAGATTGATAGTTTTCCTCAAGAATAGAATTGGGGCGAATGGTCACATGGCAGGAGCCTTTCTTACATCATTCTAGATGGTTATGCAGTCAAAATGGAAGGATCTTGTTTTGACAGTCCCCTCCCCTCCATGTCCCCTCCTCTCCACTTCCTCTCCACTTACTCTCCTCTCCTCCTCCCCTTCTCTCCCCTCCACTCCTCCTCCTTCCTTCCTCTTCCTCTCCCTCTCCTCCCTCTATTGGTCTCTCCCTCCCTCTCCTCCCTCTCCTCAAGATTTCAGTAAACCTCATACTGTTTCCGTTCTGTCACTGAGATACTTCCCTTAAATGCCAAATGATGCAATCTAGTTCCTGTTCTCTCTCTGGCAGCTGAAAGTGGCTATGTAGACATGTTGTCAGGCACTAAAAATATCAGTCTTTTACAATTCTTTATGTATTAAGAATACTTGGTATCAGTAAGTATTTCAGAGAAAGGAAGACATGTCCAGCTCTGTGATGGACTAGATGGACTAGATACAGGAAAAGATTCTGTTCTTCTGTCGTGAAGTTGCTCAGACATTTAGCTGATCTATAGCACAGGGTGATCTATATAGAATAACCAGAGTATCTTGTGAAAGAGGTGGCATAATGCTTTGCAGGGAAAGTAATCAGGGATGGCCAAATATTCCAAGTTATAGACTTTAAGGCCAACAAGTACCTTCTTTATGTCCAGGAAATAAATGTAAAATTCAATTGTTATTATTGTATAATGGTTGTATAAATGAGAAGAATGAAGATTCTATGCTTATATTTGCTATCTTTTTTTTAATGAGCCAAGGTGAAATATTGAGCATAAATGTATAAACCTATTCATAAAATTGCTGACTAAAATAAATTTTAAAAGTAACAGTGTATGCAAGTGACACGTTTCTACTGATTTGATTGCACTTAGAAACCTCCCAGAAACCTGTGAGCTTTTGGTATGACACAATGACTGCTTAATATATATTTCTTTTCACCCTGTGACTTTATCGCTAAATTATTTCAGAAGTATTATTCAATATATTTTTTTTTCTCCTGAAAGGAGAATTATTAAAAGTAGTAATGAATTACCTTATGTGCTTCACTTAGCTGAATCTCTTACAGTCATAGTGAATATTTTTAGTAGGGGCTGTTTCTATAAATTTTCTCTTTTTGTGCCTTCTTTCATGGTATTCAGTGGGTGCCATAAATGTCCTCAGTGTATTCTTTTATAAAAATTGCTTCTAATCAGCAGAACAAGCAGTGAACCTGACAGAGCTGGTGATTTTATTATTGATACTGACTTATTCACTGGAAAAAAACCATACTTTTCTTGGCATTCAAAGTTCAGCTTCATAATACAATAGATTCTCCCCCAATATTGTCACTACTTAGATATTAAAAAAAGAAACATAGAAATATAGAAAAAGTGTCTGCTGCATTAGTTTTTCTCAAAGATCACTGACAGAACCTCTGAAATAGAGCAGATAAATTCACCTTTGTGATCTCTCTGGAGGGTTGTAATCAATACGTCCAGTGTTCTAATTTCCTTCCCTGCCACTAATTTGTATCCAAAGTTAAATATTTTCACTGTAAATTGGTTTTGCAAGTGAAAAATGAGTGATATATTATTTCTTTTTGATGTGATGTAATCAGGATTATGAGTGGAATTTATAAAATGTGATTATTTTAAAAATATTTTTGAAATTGTCTAGTCACTTAGTTTCCTTTGTGTCATTTTAATAAAGCAACGTGAGCAAAGGCAACTTGAGAGAGCGCTTACTGTGAATTACCACCATGGCGGGGCAGAGGCAAAGGTGGCAGGCCCGGCAGCGGGAATAGAAAGCTGAGAGCTCATTTTTTTTATTATTATTTCATTTTATTTTATTTTTCATACTTTATTGACATTTCAAATGTTTCCCCCTTTCCAGATCTCCCCTTTGGAACCTCTTCATTCCCTCCCCCTCCCCCTGCCACTATGGAGGTATTCCCCCACCCACCCACCCATCTACTTTCTTCTTCCCTCCTTGGTATTCTCTTATACTGGGGGATCACTTTTTTACACCAAAACCGTGATGCAGAGAGAGCAAACCGGAAGTGGGACACAATTAAAACCTCTCAAGGCCTACCCCCAGTCACTTACTTCTTCGAGCAAGCCTGCACCTTCTCAACATCCCCAGATCATGCTACCAACTGAGGACCAAGTACACAGATGCCCGAGGCCTGTGTTGTACAGTTCTCATTTAACCCATTATGCTCCCCTAGTTAAGGATAAAATGTCTTATCAATGTTCTTTTATTATTTGCTTCTTAGTGAGTTATTGTGTGTGTAGCATGGTAGAGCATTTATAAGAGATATTTATTGTTAGCAATTCTTATGCAAATTCTTGTGGTATAGATGCTTATAGATATACCTTGAGATGGAGTTCAGTTGATAGATTGTTTATCTAATGTTAATAAAGGCCTGGCTTCATTCTCTAGAAATCATACTGATGAACTTTTATAACCCTAGCAAATAGAAGGTGGAGGCAGAAAAATAAAAGCTCAATTCCAGCCTGGATTATGTGATATTTTGTCTCAAAAACAAACAAACAAAAAACATAACCCCAAAAAACCCAAATTATTAAGAACAATTTTGAAAAATTATCTGAAAAAATACCAGCATGGGGAAGACAATGAGTGCAAAAAGTCCCACCACTAACCAAGAGGCAGTACACAGATAGTACCTGCTGAAAAAATGAAAATCAGCATATTCTAAGGGAGTCTTATTATGTATATCACCTAGTCCTGGGCAGGCCTCCTGATCACTATTATTTGTCCAAGACAAAATAGACAACAGTGTGTGTGTGTGTGTGTGTCTGTGTGTGTGTGTACTTTTGGGGTTGATTTGGTATTATAGTTTTGTCTTAATTATTTTCTTTGTTTTTAGTTGTTCTGCTTTAATTTTCATTTGTGCTGTATTTTTGCATTGTATTTTTTTATTGGAGAAAGATAGAGAACATAAATTTGAGCAGTTATGGAGGTGGGAGGAATCTGGAAAGAACTGCATAAGGAGAAAAGATAAGATAAAATATATATTTTATGAAAAATTACAATAACTTTTGATTGAACTAACAAAATATAATAGAGCTCAGTCTTACCTGGATTTAGTACTTATCCATGTATACTTTGTAATTAAAAAGTATAACAATTTTTATGTGGGTAGTGGTGGTATACACCTTTAATCTCACCACTAGGGAGGTAGATGTCTAAGTTCAAGGCCAGCCTGGTCTCCAGAGCAATGTCTAGTATTTCCAGGGCTACACAGAGAAACCCTATCTTGAGAAACCAAAACTCAACATCGACAAGAAGTACCTCCTCTGTGTTATCTTTGAAACTCATGGCCCCTTCCCCCCCCCCCTCTCTCTCTCTCTCTCTCTCTCTCTCTCTCTCTATATATATATATATATATATATATATATATATACTTGAATAATATATTATAAATATATAGTATATATTATAAGTAATAAATATGTATTTCTAAATATATAACTAACCATCTACTCAGTCTGTATAGTGTTTTTACATACACACAAACACATATATATGTGACCATTTAGTACTGTGCTCTTCAATTCTCACTCTCAGCATTCTTTAGTTACTGGGATCTTTTTCTTTCTAGTGTTCACATCTTATGAGAATATCCCCACCCCCATGTTAACATGTTTATTTTCTTGATGACAACCATGCCAATAAACTTTAAATGAAAGTTTGGCTGAGCTTGGATCAAGAAGAGTTTAACTTATCTAAAACTTGTGAAGTAACTGTCCATTCTCTGGAACTTCATATATGTGTGACCCAAAAGCAAGCAGTCAAAACCTAAAAACATGGGAAACCATGAATATTTTCTAGGTTAGAAGAAACCTCACAGAGAAGAAAGAATATTATATCTGAAACCAAGGTGAAACCACCTGTTTACCATTTTTTAAATCACACATTCTTTCCCATGCACTATTGCATCTCATTAGCAAATCAAGTTGAAGCAGTAGGGGAGAGTGCACTGGGATGAGCATACAGTGTCTTTGGAGATACATTAAGTTGACAATGTTTTTTAACAACAGTGCTACTTAAGCATTGACATTAAAACTCAGTACCTACAGGGATTTCTAACATTCTGACACTGTGGCATGCTATTGTGTATAAGTGCTTTGGACTGCGTGCATAGCTCTCTTGTACAGTGTATGTACCACTGGTGCACCCTCTTGTGTTAACAATGAACCATTTTGTGTGGCATTGGCCTGCCCTAACCCAGACAGCACTCAGCCCAGAAAGCCCCATCATTAGGTGATGTTTGTTTGGTCTTTATTTGAGCCTGCTGG
The DNA here is from genome assembly GCA_019843965.1 of Rhynchomys soricoides. Classification (NCBI taxonomy): domain Eukaryota; kingdom Metazoa; phylum Chordata; class Mammalia; order Rodentia; family Muridae; genus Rhynchomys; species Rhynchomys soricoides. The sequence continues at coordinate 1,744,128 of JADRCH010000099.1, read as the reverse complement.
TTGAGCCTCTCCATTTATTTTACTTCAACTAATGCTGACAGTGAAAGGTGTTCTTAAAAGCATTTCTCTTCTCATGAAAGTGAGGAAAATTGACTCTGCCTATGTTATAAAGTCACTCCTATAGAAAGGTAAGTCAATGAAACAGACCAATTATGAAGCACCAAGAAGGCAGATGTTTTCCTTCCAGTGGAAAATTGAGGGAAGTGAGTTTTGCTAAATAATACAAATTATCACAGAAGAAATATAGGTCCCACTGAAGAGGAAAAGTTGGCAGGATTTTTAGGAAGAGTAGCAAAACTTCCTTTCTTTTGTAAATAAATTATATTAGAAATATGATATGGTCATTATATTCTTTGTCCCTACCAGCAGATGTCTAACTTATCACCTCATAAGTGGCCAGCATTTTCATTGTATTTTTTTTTAAATCTCTTTCCTCAGATCCACAAAGTGGCAGAATGAAGGTCTCCAATAACACTGTGGGACACAGTGACTTAAAGGAGGCCAGAGTGATGCAAGACTGGTCAATAAACAGCTCTGTTTGGAATCCTGAGAAGTAAAGTGGAACAAGGTTGAAGGAGTATTTTTTATGGGGAATTTTTTAATCTTGCAACTAAATGAAAAGGAGGCCAATGCATACAGAATAACCAATAAGTGTTATAGAACTACAACAGAAAATGTAAAAGAAAGAAACAAAGAAAGAAAGAAAGAAAGAAAGAAAGAAAGAAAGAAAGAAAGAAAGAAAAGAGAAAAATAGCATGGGATAATAAGTAAAACCCTATTTGGGAAGAAAAATCATGTTTAGTGAATACTGAAAAGTAATATTTGAAAAAATGTGTGCCTATTTCCTTTGGATATATGGGAAGAATGCAATATGCGTCTATTAACCTTTCTTTTCCATTATCATTGGTGGGTGTTGGGCTAGAAGGGTAGTTAAAGCATTTAAGAACCCTTATTAAAAGTAGGTTTTGAAAAACCAAAGCCTACAGTTAATTTCTTGTGTTTTCATTCAGAGATAATTGGGTGTATAAGTTTTACATGTAAGTCTATTATCCAGCCATTTAAAAATAAAAATTGGCATAAATGTCGAGGTTTTTAGTTTCAAGAGTCCCGCTTAGTTTTAGAAGCTTAGTTTTGTCTGCAATAGTCAATAAGGGCATTTTAAACATACATGAATCTGCAACACTAGTAGAACCTGTTCCAAACATTCTTTCTCTGCAAATTTAACTATCTTTGTCAAAAAATCAAACTTATCAAAACTGGATGAGTCTAACAGAAATAGAACTCTTCAACCTGCAAAAGAAGAGAACGTGATATATCTACTTTACCAGTTATGGTAGCGGTAGGTAATTGTGGAATTTACCTACCCCTTTAATTTGACCCATTTTAGATGTCTTTATTCTGAAGTCTTCTTTGGTTATTCAAACTTATTAATATTTTTAGTGGATATCTTAATTGAGCACTTGTCCCAAATGCTCTACCATCCAATTAAAATTCTAAAACAAGATCCAATTTTTAGACTGAGCTACAAGAAAGACCTTGTATCAATACACCAGGGTTCTACTAATGTGAAAATCACTTTTTATTTGCATTAAGTAGGAACTTTTATAATATAGTTTGCTATGAGATTTTTTTAGTAATTATGAAGACACATATTAACAAAGTGAGGAGAAGTATTATGTTAATTATCAAAAGATATTTCCCATATGCATTTTCCAGATATATTTCTGGAAAGACTTCAGATGCCTAAGGCAAGTCCAAATTGAGAGTGAGTTATTAATTCATTTGATCTTTATAAAATTTTGAAGAATTATGTGTATATGTGTGTTTATATATGTTTTTGTATGTGTTCTGTTATATATCAGCTTTGAAATTTTGTCTGTGTCATGATTCAAATTTAGAGAACAAGAGAATGCTTAAATTACAACCATCTGGAGAGAACATGAAAAATTTCTTTTATAGACAAAAAATAATGAAGGAGCAACCTTGAATTGCCTAGGCAAGGGCAACCTGAGGTGGTGGTCAAGATGATTAAACACGATATGAAATTCTGAATAAAATTTTGGAACCAAAGTTGGCATCAGATAAACTAAGAAACACAAATAAAGTTAGAATTATCTTTAGTAAATTATATACTATTTCTTGCTTTGTTAAGAATATACTATATAATAGTGAAAGAAATAAAATTTTTTGTAGTTTTTGTTTTGTTTGTTTGTTTGGTTGGTTGGTATAATTTTTTTCGAGACAAGGTTTCTCTGTGTAGCCCTGGCTGTCCTGTAACACACTCTGTATACCAGGCTTGCCTCGGACTAAGAAATCCACCTGCCTCTGCCTCCCAAGTGCTGGGATTAAAGGCGTGTGCCACCACTGCCTGGCTAAGAAATAAGATTTAATCACAATTTCTATAATTAGCATTTAACTTGAAAATGAATAATGACTGGAAGGAACCTTACAATTTATATCTTGACCTTTAGTTTTCTATAGCTATATGATATATTTAAAACACTATTATTTAATATTTTTCACCAACACAACATAAACCTGATATTGGCACATGAAATTTAAGCAGAATTTTCCTTATTGAAAATGCACCAATCCTTGTTTTAATAGTAATAAATATGTAAGTCTTAATGTTTAGTTTTTAACATGGGAAAAATTAAGAAAAATTACTCCACATTAGATGATCATAGTCTAAAATAAATTCTTTTAGCATGCTGCAAGGAATATCCCTTTATATGTCTATTACTTTCTACAATATGTAACTCTAAAAATGAGCAATTCACAACCAATTATCAAAAAAAAAAAAAAAACTAATTCCCATTAACTGTATCAACTGCAAAATGAATTTAACTAATCACAACACAAATGCAATAAAAATGCAAAGCATGCAACAGTAAATTTCCCAGTGTCTTATTCACTAAAGCTTTCACTGCTTGTGGTAAACTGCAAAGCAATTAAAGTCCATAGATGCTCAGATGTAATATGGCCGTGAATATCAATGAAGCCACATGTCCACAGAGAAAGAAGTAAGATCCACAAAATGAGTCAAAATGTTCTCATGTCAAAGTCACTTTCCAGTTTATTTTCATGACTTTTGAATTGATGTATGTATGTTTATGTGTGTGTACAAAACTGTGTGCACATGTGTACATATGGGGCAAGTTATCAATTTCAGATGTTTTTTGGACATCATTGATCTTGTTTCTTTTCTTTTAAAATTTTATTTTATTTTGTTTTATTTTATTTTTATGAGTGTACATGTTTTGCCTGCATGTGTACATGTTTTCTACTTGCATGCCTGGTGTTTGCGGAGGTCAGATGATGGAGTCAGATTCACTTGATCTCGAGTTAGTGATCATTGTGAGCCATGGTGTTGGTTTTGGGAGCGAAACCCTGTTCCTGTGCATGAACACCAAGGATCTTAACCACTGACTTAGCTATACAGCACCCACAAACCTTGTTCCTTGAGACGTAATCTCTCAGTAATAATAATAATAATAATAACAACAATAATAATAATAATAATAATAATAAAAATCTTTGTAATAGTCTTACAAAGTAGTCTAGTCTGGCTGTCCAATGAGCTTTAGGGATCCACCTTTCTTTAACTCTCCATTTGTATACTGACATATCAGGGTTTTGTTTTTGCACGTGTTCTGGGAATTGAACTCAGGTCCTCACAGTTATATACTAAGTACTTCACTGATTGAGATATCTTCCTAGCACATGGTGCAATATTTTGTACCATTTGGGTCTATTCTATCAGCTTCCATAAATCAGGACAAAACTGGCCTCCTGCATGTGGCCAGGTTCTTTTCTTAAGCATAAAGTATGAATAAAACTAATACTCAGAGCCTCTCCTTGTGTGTTTAGAGACTTCCAATATTGAGGAAAGTCACTTTCTGACTAAGATATTAAGGTTATTTCCTTGGCTAAAACAGTGAACCAAGGAGTCTCGAGAGGTCACACACAGACTCCAATAAGAAAGTAAAATATATGAATATGTATGTAAATAGCTGCATTGTGAATTTATAAATAAATTATAGAAAGTTAGACTAATGTCTTCAAAATGACCTTATTGACACTCCTATTCTAAAAATAGCCAAATCAGCTCTTCTTGTCTGACGTACAGAAAATGCCCCTAAAACAGCCTCAAGCTAAGAGCACTTTCAGTGATCACAATTTTTCTTTGGACATATTGGCGTGCATGCCTCCAGTCAGCTATGAACATCAATATTTCAGGTTTCATTTGAGTCTGGATTGACTGGCACGTGTGAGTGAAGATGGTCTATGCTGGTACTGTTTAACACCTGTGATTCTCTATTGTTAAAAGTTATCAAATACCAACAACCAAAGAATTTACATCCCATCACTGAAGAATGTCTTACTTGCATTATAATATATAAGCATGGGCATGCGTGCATGACTCTTGAATCTTGTGTCACACTACACACTAACACTTATCTGGCCTTTATTTTCTTCTCAGCAGCAGGCTCAATGGTGATGTCAGCGAGTACATACAGAACTGCCATCATTTTTCCTCCTAATTATGTTACCATTCTTAGCACAAAATCCACCTGGCTCTCCAGAGTTTTCCATTTCAGTGATAACTGCTATTATATGTCATGTCATCCCTTTAAAGTTATCCCTCAATGGTAACTTAACTCATGTGCTGCACTGATGCTTCATCTTTGTCTTCTGAGACAAGCCCGTGAGCTTGTTATTTTAGGTCTCCCATCTCAGCAAAAAGTGCAGGTGCTGGTAAGATTGCCTTTGTGTGTAAAAGGAACTCACATTTATCAAAACTATCAATGTACAGCTATGTATCACTCAAACCTAAATTCTGATATGCTTAGCAGATTTTATTTAAAAAGTCAATTTTTGAGCTGAGGAGATAAGATCTTCCAGCAAAGTACTCTCTGCACAAGTATGACAGGCCCAGTTTGGATCCTAAGTACCCATATAGAAGCCAGATGCAATGGTGCATGTCTAATTTCAGCCCAGAGAAGGTACTGACAGGAGTCTCCTTGGGATTGCTGGCCAGCAAGTCTAGGGAGATACAGGTTCAGCGAGAGACCCTGTCACTAAATATCAGGTTAAAAGACTGACACCTTTGAAATTGACTTCTAACCTCCATGTGCTCTCACATACATGTGTTCCTACGTACACATGTACATACAAATGAATGCTAACCTCAAGTTTACACACATACACAAAAATACACTGAAAGAATACATTTTAAATGGGATCACTGAATGAATATTAGAATATTAATAACAATAGCCAATTAATATTTATTAATTGAATAATACATTAGATTTATTAGATTGACATTTAGAAAAGAGGAGTTTAGGAATATCCTGAGGGGCTGAAGAGTTAAGGGCCTAGGTGATCAAGAGTGCTAGGTGCTCTTCCACATGACTCTGGTTTAGTTTCTTGCACTAAGATGACAGCTCACAACTGTGTGAGCCATCTTGAAGGCCCCAATTTCACTTTTATTATTTCTTAATTTAAGTGTTTAAGCATTTGTGTGCCCCTGCAACCAGGCAGATGTTACAAAGTACCTGTGGAGATCAAAAGACAATGTATGAGAGTTGCTTCTCTTCTTCCATTAAATGAAACACAAGTATAAAGTTCAGGTAGTCAGGCTTGGTAGCAAGTGACTTAACTGAATGGTACTTCTTTTCTTTCTACTAGGCTATCTTTTGAGTTATTGCCTTGAAAAGTATGAGCTTTAGAATGTTGCAAACTCTATCACAGGCATGGAATGGAGCTGTTCTTCTTCCCTCCCATCTCCTCTGCACTGCCAAATGGATGCAACAATGAAGGATGCATGCATCAAAGCCTCCATTCCTACAAACATCCATTTCCATAAAACTTAGCTGTCCAGCATAGAACGCATTTCATCATTGACTTCTGTGGGATAAACTCCATGTTTTAATGTGTGTTGTGATAGCAAGTGAAAGAACAAACAAACAAAACTACAGACTTCCTGGAGTTTGGAGACTCGTAACAGTCATATATCTATGTTCTAGGCATTTTCCATAACTGTAATCTGGAATATGACTCTCACCTAAGCGCCTTTTAAGGCATTATCCCATCTTTGCTAGTATGTTGCACCTTAGCAATCAATTTAAAGCATCAACATTAACCTATACTTCTCTTTTTAGTATCTAGTTTCCGATTGTGGAAGTTCTGTTCTCTCTCTTTTTATCTGGTCACACTAACTCACTCAACATTCAACTAGCAGTATTGATTCACATCAAATGTGAAGAGATTACTTTCAGATAAAATGGTCATATTGAGAGAGGGTGGAGAGAGAGAGAGAGAGAGAGAGAGAGAGAGAGAGAGAGAGAGAGAGAGAGA
>JADRCH010000099.1:1618891-1737755 GCA_019843965.1 Rhynchomys soricoides | reverse complement strand
AGAGAGAGAGAGAGAGAGAGAGAGAGAGAGAGAGAGAGAGAGAGAGATTTGTTTGGTGTAACAGACTTTTGAACATTCTATTTTTTTTTTTTATCCCTCCAGAGAAAAGTTTTCTCAATGATGGAAGACGCTCCACCACGACGTCCCAATCCCCTGCTTCCCAGCCCTGCCTCCTCCAGGATCCATTTACCTAACGAAAACCCTTGGAGGTGGTGTGTAATAGGCATAAGGAACTCTTGCAGTTAATCACCACACCCTCCTGAAGATGGCAGAGCTTAGAGCATCGAGGAAGAAGTTAGCCGTGCTTAGTAAAACTGAAAATAACAAATGAGAAGAGAATAATTTTTAATTCACAGAATTTTTAAATCAAAAAAAGTCTGAAAATACTCTAAGTGCCTAGATATTATGGACCCCATGGAATAGGGAAGGAAATAAGTCTCAAAGAGATTTAATGCCAGCCTCTGTGTCACACAGCTGGTGCATTATAGAGCCTTCATTTAAATTCAACTATTAGGAGTTCTCTCAGCATATGAGCCTCTATTCAATTTCTGAGGAAGGAAAATGGTACCGAAATCCATATGGGTGTCAGAAAACATGATCCACTTTGAAACTGTGCATTCCTTTAGCATCATCATCCAGTCCTTTCTCTGAGCCTTGCTGGCATTAGAAAACCTCCATATGCTTGACATAAATAGGATTATTATCAAAGGTGTTCATATAATTTGCTTCTTCTACTATAGTTTTAGTATTTCATCTAACCACTTATTCATGGATGCTTTGTTTCTGCAAGATTTCCTAGGAGACTTCTCTGTCCATCTTCCTTCTTTCCTTTGATATGGTTTACCTGTATTTCTTAAAAATTTGCTTTTGGGTTGTGTTATTCCCAAAATTCGGAGATTAGATGACAATAAAGACCTTGTGAAGTATTCTCTAGCTGCCTAAAATAATAACAGTGCCTAGGACTTGAGCCACAGCAATGCATGAACAAAGGTAACTGCCTTTGGTTGCCTGTATGTCTTGCATGTGATTGTCTCCAACAGGCCTTTGCCTGTGTCTAGATTTACTTACAATGGGATTTTGTGGCTCTCTTGAGCCCCTAACAGCTAGTGCTTATGATGAAAAAGTGCACCAGGAGGGAAAAACACAAATCTAAGAATAATCTCTTATAAATTTCTAATACCATAGACTTACTGGAATCTCAAGGGAAAAAAGTCTATTCAGAAAGCAAGCCAATTCAAGTCATGAAAATATCCAAAACCTGCTTTCCAGATAGTTTATCCAAGATATTATTTTGGGTTATTTTGGGTTTTATTTTAATTTTTTCTCTCTTTTCCTATGACACTTTTTTCTGAAGTCTATCTATGCATGTGTATGGAGTGATCATCTCATTCCCTGAAAGTTTCTTATCAGGTTTTGATGCAAATACCTACTTCACTTAAATATGCTCTTGGTCTTTACTCAGTGGCCCAAGTTTTATCTCTCCTAAGGGCATTGCTTTTCTTTTCTGTCACTCCTGACAAAAAGGAAATGTATATAAAGTAATGAAAATTGGCTAATTGTAAGACTTTGGTTTAGTCAGTGATGATTGTACTATGCACAAATACACATTTAACAAAACAATAATTAGCTTTATGTTTTTTTCAAGAATTTTATCCCTCTTTATACCAGCAAATATTTTAGGATTCCTTGTGACAGCAAAACTATTAATAGTGGGAATTTGGTTAGCTTTCTGGATATTTCTTAACTGTCGGCAAGTGCTTACACCCTCTCACTTCATTCCTGTCTCTAGGGATTGGTTCATTTTAGACTTTTATTCTTATCTAATTTTACATGTCATTCTCCTTTACAAGGCATAACTCAGACCTCAAATTCACATCATCTAGTTGTCAAAGGAGAGTCAATTGTTTATGGATTAATAGAACCACCCTCCTCTTTTTCTATTTTCATGAGAAAATAAAGATGTCTTTTTATAGATTTCAATCTATCCTTGAATATAGTGCCATTTAAGAGCCTATGTGAATGTGTCTGCCTTTGATTCTTCTGCCATCATCAGAGTTACTCTGCACATCTTGAGCCTTGCCCTCTTTCCTGGAGAAATAACTGGCTGCCCCACAAGTGATGCTGCATATGCAACTCTAGTTTCTGAAATTCTTCCGTCCATTTTCTCCAATTTTCTGCTGCATTTGTTCAAAGGCTTAACTTTCCTGGAGGCTTTAATTGGTCCATTTTTAATCCCTTTTGCCATCGTGTAATTATTGGCTTCCCTTGTAGGGAAAAAGCAAGAGAGTCATGTTGTTAAATATAAAATATGTTATTGTAGGGCCTCTGTGAGCACTTCAAATTGACCTTTTGTGTTGTATGTATGGAGTCAGCACTGCACAATATGGGCCCATGTTGTATTCTAATATTTTAAGTAGATCTCCATTCACTGCACCACACAGGGTCTTGCTTAACTTATGTGCCTCCCTAAACTTCCTGCTATCTTTATTGCAATGACCTTGAGGCTATATTCACTTCTGGCCAATTAAGCTGTAAATCAGAATTTATCACTAATAGCCATGCAATTATAGGCTGCAGTGAAATTGCTCAGCAAAGAGAGATATCTGTATACATTTAGGTTTTGTTTATCTGCCAGAGAATAGACAAAATTAGAGCAAATGCAGTCTGCTCTTTTTTCTCACTGATTCAAAATAATGCTTACCTGGCATATTTATATTTCATTTTCATTAAAATATGTGTGCAATTCTATATTATTTATATACCTTCAGTAAGATTGAATCATAGACTACATTTTATTAAGATATATAGCATAAACTTATAAGAGCAGAGCATATTTAGTGTTAAAAAACACAAAATTTTCCTAGACAATGGTGTTTAAAATTGTTTTTTCTTCAGTAACTGAACTGAAAATGCCAAAAGCAAAGGTTTGGGGTCTACTTGCTTTTTTCATTTGTAGAAGGGAACAGGCCAGCTGCATTGAAATTAGTCTTTAGATGTCCTTATCTATATTTCTAAGCTATGTGGGGTCTAGTCAACTTAGGTATCAAAATATTTACCCTTTTCAATAGGGATAGCAGTCTAGGTGCACACAGATCAGTGATGGAGAAGTTGACAATACCTTCATTTTTGTCTGAGGAAATAGAAAAATAATATGATTCTGATTGTCAGATGCTGTAACAGAAGTTGAAATGGCAAACACAAGGTAAAGGAGATATATTCTGACTTGTATTCATAATAAAAGCTCTTGCAAAGCTCTTTCTGAGCAACATTGGTTGATATCAGCTTTTATGCACACCTTCAGCCTCTTCATGATATGATTTTAAAATGTATGTTGTGACAGATTTTTATTCTATGGGTCATTCTACAAAGTTGAGAATTTTCTGTGTGTTTAATCTTTTGGATTGTTAGAAGTGCATTTAATTTCTATTGATAAATGGAATTAACAATCACCAGTTCCAACTTAAATACTCATGAGAGAGATCATTCAAGGTATGACATGTTTCAAAATTATCCTATTATGGATATTTAAATATTTCTTTTACTTATTTAAGATTCTTCTCATAAATTGGACATATAAAAACTATCAAGCAGCCCATTACTTAACAAGAAATTATATCCCTTGAAGAACAACTTTATGTCTTTGTAAATCAAATTATATATAATTAATGGCATATTATAAAATAATGTAATTTCATAATTATAGTCATTGAAAAGGTATCCTATTGATTCTCAAAGTAGTACTTTAAAGAATAAATTAAAATTAAAACTTTGGGTTTTGGTACATATTAATGTACTAATATAATATTACTGTAAATTTTCCCCATTTTAGTTTTTCTTCACTATTATATTTTCTTAGATAAAGTTTCTATTGCTATAAAGAGACACCATAACCACAGCAACTCTTACAAGGAAAAATATCTAATTGCAGCTGGCTTATAGGTCAGAGGTTTAGTTTGTTATAATCATGGCAGGAAACACGCAGCATGCAGTCAGACATAGTGCTAGAGACGAGACTGAAAATTCTACATTTTGATCCATAGGGGCCAAAGGGAGAACTGTTTGGAGCCTATGAGACCTCAAAGCTTGGGTCACTCCCTATGGACCAAGCTTTGAAACATATAAGCCTACTCAAACCACCACATATATCATGAGAAACATTTAAATTCCTGATTATTTCCCAGTTAAAGTGCATTATATTTACACGTGATGTTTAAGTTAGTTTTAATTAGCAGTTTTGTTTTTTCTTACACAAAAATATATCTCTCATTTAAGAGTTTTGATTAATCTAGAACATGAACTATAAGAAAATATAATTATTCAAATCTAGTCATAAATAAACACTTGTTTCAGTATTCTAAAGAAAACATCAAGAAATCTAAGCACATATATATTGATTGTAAGGATGGCTCAGCAATTACAAGTTCTTCCTGTTCTCATAGATACATGCTGGCTGATTTTTTCAGTCTACATAAAGACATATTTGAGAAGAGGGGATATTAGTTGAGAAAATTCCTTCAGAAGTAGAGAAATCTGTAGGACACTTTCTTAGTTGATCAGTGAGTGGGAGGGCCCGGATCACTATGATTGTGTCCACCCTGATGACTATGATTGTGTCTACCCTGAATAGGTGATCCTGGATGCTATATGAAAACAGGCTGAGCAAGCCATAGGGCACAAGCCTACAAGCTGTGGACCTCCATGGTCTCTACTTTAGTTGATGCTTCTTGGTTCCTACCATGAATCCCTTCCCTGAATTTATGTTATCATGGACCATAATTAGGATATGTAAACTGAAATAAACCTTTCTTTTCCAAGTTGCTTTTGTTTAATTTTTTTCTCCCCCATTGGTCCATATGTTTAATAGGTGCATTATAATTTTGGGGGGGCATTTTATTTATTTACATTTCAAATGTTATCCCCCTTCCCAGATGCCCCTCCACCCCTCCCTCCTCCTGCCTCTATGGAAGTCTTCCCCCACCCACCCACCCACTCCTGCCTTAGCAGCCTAGCATTCCCGTATCTTAGGTAATCAATTCTTCACAGGACCAAATTGTGTTTGGCTATAGTATTTAATCATAGCAATAGACATCATAGTTAAGACAAAGACCTTTGTTCAATTTTCAAGTCACGACAGCCTGTAACTCTGGCTCCAGGAAATCCAACATCTTCTTCCGGTCTCAAAAGGCACAAACACACACATGGTATATATTCTCAGACAGACAGACAGACAAACAGACACACACATGCACACACGCACACACACACAGATGGGGAGACAGAAAGAGAAATAAATAATATAAAAAGATATTAAGCACATAATCATTTTGTGATTGAAAATAGATTCTTCTCTCATTCAATACATCTCAACCATGGTTTTCCTTCCTTCCATTTCTTCTTACAGCCCCCTACCTACCCTCTTCCCAGTCCCACTGCCTCTGTTTCCTTAAAAAAGAAAGAAAGAAAGAAAGAAAGAAAGAAAGAAAGAAGGAAAGAAAGAAAGAAAGAAAGCCTCCACTAGAGGACAACCATGCAGGACAAAACAAGATGCAACATGACAAGACAAGTGCCCTCATATGGAGGTTGGACAAGGCAACATTTTTTTAAAAATGAAAATCAATGTATTTTTAACAGGAGTATAATGCAAACAGTGCCATGGATTGTATATATTTTCAAATAGTATGTTTTCAGAAGACACAATAAGCAGAATAATATAAATGTGCAATGTGAAGAAGAAATCCAGGAGACAGTTTAAATGAACACAAAATTTTTGAATACCTAATATAGTTCAAAAGATGTCCATATGCTTATGTCATATAAAATGACATGAGAAATGGGCATATGTGACAAGAATCATCATATGTGAAATGGAACCAAGGGAGAAATGGGTAGCAGGGGAACCTGCTAACAAGAGAGTAAGAATTATTAGCTTTATCTGCAAATCCAGGAAAAAATAGAATGATTTTCAATAAATTATTGCAACTTTTTTTAGGAAGATATAAATTGATATGAATATACCATAGTGCCTAGAATACCCTACACAAAAATATTGATCATAGAAAACACACGGATTTCAGAACAGTGGCAGTGAAAAAGTATGTTTTAGAGTTTGATCTACAGTAAGTAAGGAACCATTTTTGAGGAGGGGCTGGGGTAATATAAAAATAAATAAATAACTAAATAAATAACTAAAGTAAAATAAATAGGAACCCTCTCATACTGAAAAGAAACACAGATTTGCAAGGTAACCATCCCGAAGAAACTTTTAGGAGAATCGAAAGGTTACATCTAGAGGGAGAAGGTGGTTCATTCTGGCATATGCACGAAAACCCTCATACTGAAAATATGCTCCAACTCACATCACTACAAAACTTACAACAACGTGTAACAACTTTGCCATAGTGTAACATTATTGTGTGATAAGAAATTGTCAGATACTTCCTTATGGAAAAAGAAATGAGCAAAGTAAAGAGTCTCCTTTTTCAAAAGTGTCAGGTCCTTCTTACATGAGAACATCAACAAGCAAACAAACCAGTCTTACAACAAAGAGTGAGAAATGAGGGAAGGTTATGGTAGGCATGAGATTAATATTGTTTTAGGATAAAATGATACAAAAACAATTAGCACAAGAATTTTTAATTTTAACTTTTAATTACAGAGTTTCATTGCACATTTCAGAATGGTTAGGATACTTCACGAACAATAAAAAAGCAGTAAGCTAAAATCAGCCCCACACGCATCATTCAACAATTTAACAAATAGAGTTGAGTTTTTAGACATTCAGAACCTGAAGAGTAAGATATCAGAAACAGGGTTCTTCATAGATGTTTTTATAGGCAAAAAAAGGGTAGAGAACAGAACAAAGTAAACAGTTCAACGGGCATGACTACATTTCCCAGTACACACCTTATTCAGAACTCGGTCATGGAATCTGTCATGACTCTGTCATAGGATCCAAACGTTTGCAAGAGATGAGGAGACAAGACAAACTCAGGTTTGCCCAGGAGTAGGAAGCATGTTGCATGGAGTTACATACAATGCCTATAGTTATAGGACTAGAGAAGTAAGCTAATTATATATTTTTTAACATATAAAATAGTAACCAATATATTAGACATATTTGGCTTCATCTGTATCTCTCAGAATAATTGCACAAAAATATTTTATTATTTTGGAAATTTTCCCATTTCTTTTTTTATATCAGTGTGTCTCTATTTCTTTATTAAAATAAAGCACATATTATACATATATATTTTATGTACTATAAAACATGTTTTATTACTAACATTCAATAAATATTCTTTAAATATATTACTGATATACAGAATATACACAGATATATTGCCTTTTTAAAAGTCTTATACTGATACCTGGCTCTGTTATTCCACTTTCCTTAAATATTTTTATAGGTTTCCTAAATGAAAGTGAAACATTTTAAAATATTTGGAGTTATATAATACCAAAAAGCTAAGCATACAGTGAACTCTTAATAAATATTAGCTGAATGTGCAAACATGGTCAGCTGGAAGAGGAAATTCCATGCCAAGCACAGGAATTTGGATTTTGGCCCACAAAAAATACCCAAGGAAATTTTTGCATAGAACAAAACGCCATGAATACAATTATTTAGACATGGTTCCCTGATGTTGGATTCAGGAATAATGAGAGGGGGAGTTTGGAGATGAAATGTAATGAAGGAACTGCTACAGGAATTCAGTAAAGGTGTCTCTGCTTGAATAATGGCAGGGCAATGAAAGTAAGGAAATAATGCTGGGGGCTTTTAAAATAAAAACAATTGCTAAATTGATAAATTACAAGATGTTAACCATAGAGTGTAAAGGAAGAAACACCTAAGGTTAAGGCATAGACTACACCTGGGGGAAGGACTACAGTGACACTGTTGTAGAGGGCCTCACCAATACTTGTACATCTCTCTGACACAGTTCTGTTACCATTTGGCAGCAATTTTCTCTTTGTAGATAAAGGATACATTTCCATTAGTACTTTGACTCAGATTTATTTTACTTTAAATAACCTTCACTTAGAATCTGCTAAACATTATTTTGAAGGATTAATATTTTTATATTAAACAGGTTTTATAATAATTTATGCTACAAGTCTACAAAGCACTTTGCATGAAGCAGCTTTCTTCAAGAAAACAATTAGTATTGTCACATGTAAATAGTTAATAATTAAATTACTATAAAAATGTGTTCAGGAAGTATATTATAAGATACAGCACAGAGATTTGGTCATAAATTGACTGGAAAAGAAAATCATGCAAAGAATTTTTTCCTCCTAAAACTTAGGATGATAATACTGTGGCTTGACTTTATTGATACAAATAACACATAAGCTGGCATTTCCAAATGAAATGTATTTAAATATGGTATTTTTCAAAGTGTCTTTGTAAACAAGTTTCAAGTATGAAATGTAGTTTACCCAGTAAAGTATTCCGTTGTGTTTTCTCAACTTAAGTAAAATCACACGATATATACAGCCAACTAAAATTAGTTCAAATGGCTCACTATAATTACATGAACTTTTAAAGGTATCCAGGTGAACTCAGAGTGTTCCCATCTCTCTTGACTGCTAAATGTATCAAACAATGAATAGAGGCTGTAAATAAATGATTAGAAAACTCACACTGTCCATAACCTGAGATTTGCCTTTTCCTTGAGTTTGTATAGATTATTTTCCATGAGATATGATGGAAATCCCTGTAGTTACAACTGAAGATTTTCTGAATAATCTAATATCTCAGCATTTTCTCAATGTTGAGGTATCTATATTCTAATAAAAGAGATGACCATAAATGAAACTGTCGGTACTCTCTTCTCTGAGGAATAGAGGAAAATAACAGCATAAACATTTGCTTAGTAGGTCTTGCTTAGAGGATCACATTAAATGCCTGATATCTGTTAAATTTGGCATAATTATACTGTCTTCATATTTATACCTAAGGAGGGATTGAGTTTTGGGAGGGGAAAAAAACATAGCTTAGGTATCCTAACAAATTTAAATGAGGCTTAGTTATAGATGTTCGTTTACTAATTTATCTATCACCAATTCAGAGGAAAGGGTTGAACCTTGCTAAAGACCATATCTATTTTAGGAATTTGTACTATTATCACTGGTGGACAGGGCATCAAGCCATTTTTGCTTATCTGTAGTACTGCATTAGCACATATGACCTGGAGCATATCTATGAGGGTTCTAGAAATCAACTGACTACCTTCTGTACTTAGGCCTCTGAAACTCAGGAGAGGGCCTCGTCAAAAATCAGAAATTTGAAGTTTGGCACAACTTTGTGTGCCTTGTCCCTTATGCAGAAGTCAGCAAAATTGAAAGTGAAGTCCATGGAGCTTGTCTACTGATAGAAATAAAGAAGAAGCTAGTCATGTGACAAGCTAGTCCAACAGAAGAGTAGAGCATGTCACTGATGTAGCTGAGGGACATGTCAGCACAAGCAGAATGACTGACAGAGTTTAGAGCAGTGGTTCTTAACATTTCTAATACTAAAACCCTTTAAATATAATTCACCAACCATAAAATTATTTTGTTGCTACTTTAGATCTGTAATTTTACTAGTTTTATGAATATTGATGTAAATATCTGCAGTTTCCAATAGTCTTAGGCAAGACTCATGAAAGGGTCATTCAGTGGCAAAAGTATCAAGACACATGGGATGACATCACAGTGAGACTGCACATTCATAGGCAGGTGACAAGTGCAACAAGTAGTCAGGAAAGTAATGACTAGGCATCCTGCTGAGAATGAACTGACTGCCTGAATATTTTATGTAAAAACTGGTACAGGGGGTTGTTTGTCAAGTTCCCCATACCAAGAAGGAAGAGAGGGAAGGAAGAAGAAAGGAAGGAAAATTATGAGTCATAGAGAATCAGAAAAGGATGGGAATGTAGGTCAGTTGTAGTGTATCTCTCTAGCATGTGCAAAGGCACTTATAAAGACACAAGGTAAAACTAACATATTTTTTTTTTCAGAATAGAAAAATCATCATATAGGTTGCATGGAATCTCAATGGTCTTTAAAGAGCCAAAATAATGGTGAAAACAAAGAAGAAATATGAAAATACTAACTAACATATACAGGTTCAAAATAGTTTGTAAAACAAAGCATCATGACAGTGTCATACTGGCTCAAACAGAAGACCACTGTTCCATTTGAATGAAGTGGAGTAAAGAACATAGGACAACATCTTTGTGTAAATGATAAGAGGATTTTGAAAAAGAGTACAAGGCTGCCCAGTGTCACTGTGAAAGTTGACAGAAAATTGAATATCTATATCTAAAAATAATAAGTACATATCCTGGGGTACTTCTTTCTGTGTGTCAAGTTCCTTAAGTCAACTGTAACCAAATGAAATTTCTTGATGGTATAAGATTTGAACTGGTGGCCCCAGTAAAGGAGATTAGTTTTCCAAATGTTATGAATATCAGGTCACTGATGCAGCTGGATGACACAAAAAGCAGAGGGACAGCTCATATATGCCTTTTCCGTGTGGGTAAGCTGACACATGCATCTATTCTACTGGTTTGTAAATTATAGGTTTAGCCTGTGATTGTGAAAATATGTTCCAATGTTTGTTCTAACCATGATTAGACTTATGATTACGTAGGTAAGGTGCAGGCCCTGGAGTTCCCTTCTATTTGGTTATGTCAGATTTGCTGACTAGAAGATCAGAAACTGATTTTATACAAACCACCAGGATGAGTCTTCGGTGCCTGAATGCTGGTAAGTTACTGCTGTGGATTTTCCTAATTTAGCTTGTCTTCTTAGATGAGTTTTAATTATCTTGACAATATTTATGTACATTGTATTAGTTTCCTATGGCTGCTGTAACAAATTACCATAAGTTCTGTGCCTTAGAGCAATGAACATTTATTTTTCTTACAGCTTCAGAAATCTGGAGCAACATCAGTTAAACTGAAACAGAAATGGCAGAATTGGTAAGTTGTCCTTTCTGCTTCCATGACTGGATCTTTGGATTCCCATCCCTTTCTTCCTTCTGCAAAGCCAGCAACACAGCCTTTCTAATCAGTATCTTTGCTATGTTTATATTCTTATTGTGATGCAACCTCTGTCACAGCTAGCAGGCTGTCCCCCTCCTCTTTCTAAAAATAATGATTATGGCTGTATTGCTATGCCAACATGAAAATATTTTATCTTTCTATCTCAATATTGATAATCCATTCACAAAAGGGTGTTTTTGCCTCATAATGTTAAGATCCATAGGATCCATGGATTAGGAACTAGATGCTTTGAATACCTACCATCAATCACTGGTCATCATCAAAAAATGACCATAGTTTATATAGGAGTCAATATAAAATTATTTTATATATATATATATATATATATATATATATATATATATATATATATATCTTGACCCAAGATCTGTACCTACATCTATATCTATCTGTCTATCTATCTATGCATGCTAATATATTTATAGTACTTTAAAAGTATACATGGTGGTTTTTTCTCTTAAAAAGAAGTGTACTACACGAGTATTTTAGTTAGGGTTTTATTACTGTGAAGATACACCAAAACTACAACAGCTCTTATAAAATAAAATATTTCATTGAGGCTTGCTTATAGTTTCAAAGGCTTGGTCCATTATCCTCATGGTGGGAGGCATGGAGGCACAGAGGCAAGCATGGTGTTGGAAAGATAATTAAGACTTTTACCTAATTGATCTGAAGGCAGAAGAGGGAGACTGTGTGCCACACTGAGTGTAACTTGAGCATAGGAGACTTCAGGGCCTACACCCACAGTAACACACTTCCTCCAACAAGACCACAGATACTCCAACAAGGCCATACCTCCTAATAGTGCCACTCTCATATGCCAAGCATTCAAACACAGGAGTCTATGGGGGCGATTCCTAGTGAAAGCACCACAACAAGAAATAAAATATTCGATGACAAACTCCTCCTTTACCAATACTTTTCATTGCTTACTTTTTGTGAAAAGTCACGGACATTCATGAATATCTGTTTTTAACATTTGGTAGAGCAGGTGGACAGTCAGAGAGGATCACATGCAATATCTGCTTGGCCAGCAGAATGTGTGCAATCCTTGGAACTTCATAATACTTTAAATCAAATTGGTCCCAGAATATATCCATGGTAGTCTAACAAAAATCCCTTGGCTCCACTTTACTTGGTTGTTGGAAATCACTCAATTCCTGAGGTTTGCAATTCCTTTAAGAAAGCAATTAAATCCACTCTTTGTTTGTTTGTTTTTATTTTTGTTTGTTTTTTCCTTTTCATTATACTGAGAATGACTATGCAAACTTATTCTAACTTCTCCTCTATGAAGCTTGGAGGCATACTTGATTCCTTAAAAGTATTCTTAATTTGCATCATTTTGCTAAATCAGCATTGGGAAGACCAGTCAGATTGCACAGCAGAAAGAGCCAGAGAGAACGTTGAGTTACTCTTCAAAGCAGCAGAACGACTGATGCAATGTTTGGCTAGGTTTCCACTGCCTACAAATACTAAGCACATTGTTTCTGCAGTCTCCTCAGAGGGTAGCAGCTTCTCCACAGGCTTCAATGGATCCTTGCAGCAGTATACAAGTCAATCCAGAACTCACCTGTGTCCACGTTCACTCCCTGGTAGGCTTCTACGTGCTCCATTTTCATTTTGTATAAAATTTCCTTACAATAACTGTTTCTAATCTACTTTGTGATTGTATGCTCTCCGTTTGGTTGTATCCAGGCCTTGAAAATATTCTGTTAGCTATTTTCTCCATAATTACTTGCCTTTTACCTTCATGTCTCTATGCTCTGTGATCATAAATACAGAGAAAACAAATTTTTCTGGCATTTTTCAGGTGAAAAAAATTAATATGAAATATGTCTTAGTAGTTTTAGATGGCATAAAGATGGCATACTAATAAATGAATAACATTTGTACCATATCAATATGAAATATATATGTCATATTATGGATTTCAATGTGAAAGTGAAGAAGAAAAACAAATATGGTGAATGTCAAACAGAAACTGAATCATAATTATGTAATGCAAAATGGGACAATGAATGTTTCATAAACATAGGAAATATGATGCTGAGGTCTTGTTTGCTGAACCAGAAAACCATGCACTTTAACACTGCAGTTGCAAAACATCAGCACTTCTTTTCATATGTAATAGTTGTTAAAATAAATGAATGACACATCATATATAAATGTGTGTCATTATTCATTCAAATTAATAAGAATCTTTTGTGACCACTATGTATCAGACCTGTCTGTCTGAGTGACTGTTAACAGTGACTATACTGTAAGGAGTAAGACTACTTTTAATTC
This sequence comes from Rhynchomys soricoides, assembly GCA_019843965.1. Lineage (NCBI taxonomy): Eukaryota > Metazoa > Chordata > Mammalia > Rodentia > Muridae > Rhynchomys > Rhynchomys soricoides. The sequence goes on along the minus strand of JADRCH010000099.1, from coordinate 1,724,418 downwards.
TCATTGCCTATGACATGAGCCATAAAACTTCAATAGCTAAAAGCTGGAAAGAACCCAGATGTCCTTCAACAGAGGAATGGATACAGAAAATGTGGTACATTTACACAATGGAGTACTACTCAGCTATTAAAAACAATGACTTCATGACATTCTTAGGCAAATTGATGGAAATAGAAAATATCATCTTGAGTGATGTAACCCAGTCACAAAAGAACACACATGGTACGCACTCACTGATAAGTGGATATTAGTCGAAAAGCTAGAAATACCCATCACAATTCACAGACCACATGAAGACCAAGAAGAAGGAAGACCAAAGCGTAAGTTCTTCAGTACTTTTTAAAAAGGGGAACAAAATACTCACGAGACGAAATAGAGAGACAAAGTGTGGAGCAGAGACTGAAGGAAAGGCCATCTAGAGATCCATCCCATCTATAGTCATCTAAAGCAGATACCATTGTGGATGCCAAGAAGTACGTGCTGACAGAAGCCTGATGTAGCTGCCTCTTGAGAGGTTCTGCCAGAGCTTTACAAATTCAGAGGTGGACTCTTGCAGTCAACCATTGGATTGATCATGGGGTCCCTAATGGAGGATTTAGAGAGAGGACTGAAGGAGCAGAAGGGGTTTGCAACCCCATTGGAAGAACAACAATATCAACTAACCAGACCCCCGAGAGCTCCCACGGACTAAACCACCAACCAAGGAGTACACATGGAGAGACCTATGACTCCAGCCCCATACGTAGCAAAGGCTGGCTTTGTCAGGCATCAATGCGAGAAGAGGCCCTTGGTCCTGTGAAGGCTCCATGCTCCAGTGTAGGGAAATGTGAGGGTGAGAAGTTGGGAGTGGGTAGGTGGGTGGGGGCACTTCCTCATAGAAGCAATGGGAGGGGGGTCTCTGGTGAGAACCGGGAAAGGGGATAACATTTGAAATGTAAATAAAGAAAATATCCAATAAAAAAAAAACAGAAAATAAATTTAGACATTGTTCTATGAAAAGAAAATGAAAGAAACATTTTATGTGTATTAAATGCAGACACCATATTTTCTATAGTGAATAATTTCCTTCTCTCAACAATCAGTATTTATAGCATTTTCTGGCACCTTTGAAAACCCCCAAATAACTGTTCCTCAGCAAATCCTATTACATATTCAATCTGTTAGGAAGCACCCATATCACATGCACCCAAGATGCTGTCTACACAAACCCTATTCCGGCAAACATTCTAAAACCCTGTGCAAATTTACATTTATCCAAGAGAGTCATTAAAACTTCTAGCAGGCACTCCAGGCTAGTGAAATGGCCAATTCTGCCTTTCTCCTTTCCAGATGATACTAAATAAGTTTACCCACTATCAATTCCAAATACTTACATACACAGTATGGGATTATGAGTTACATTCATCAGTAATCTCCCTCTATTTCTACCCACAAATAAAAACCACAGTAAATGACTTACATTGATCTTTGCCAAGAACAAATGGTGACCTAAAGAGGTTCTTGAAAGTTAGCAGAGTTGTGAAATACAAATGCCTTTATGATATGTTTTGTAAATTTTAGAATCTAAAGAGATAAAGCTTGATGTAGGGTTGAAAGAATCATTACATAATTAAGTATTTACAAAGATCCATATATTAAGTCCATTGCATGCAATACATTTTATAATAGTGCCTAAAGGCTAATTCTTGTCATAGACAGTGGTTTATAATCACTTGATGCAATTTTAATGGTGTAGTGTAGTATAGATGATAAAATAGGTAGAGTTCCATTTATATGTCATCATGTGATAACATGGAGATGTCATTTGTTATGCTCTTTGTTCATACGCATAGCTTAACCTATCTCTCTCTCTCTCTCTCTCTCTCTCTCTCTCTTTCTCTAGATGAATAGATTATGGACGAGTTTAATTTTATAATTCACTAGAAAATATGTCTTAGAATGTAAAGATTAATGGGGAATTTACATTTTTATACTTGCTTCTGTGTAAGTTTCTTTTATTCACTTTTATTTTTGGATATTTACTTTATATACATCTCAAATATTTTCCCCTTTCCTTCCTCTAGGGTGTGCTTCCCCCATCTACCCACCCACTCATGTCTTCCCTACCTTGCATTCCCCTATACTGGGGCATCAAACTCCCTCAGGCCCAAGGGCCTCTCCTCCCACTGATGACCAACAAGGCCCTCCTCTGCCACATATATGCCCAGCACCCTGACTCCCCTCATGTGTATTCTTTGGTTGCTGGTCCAGTCTCCTCCAGGAGCTCCAGGAGGTCTGGTCAGTTGACACTGTTGCCCCCTCCATAGGGCTGCAAACGCCCTCAGTTCCTTCAGTCACTTCTCCAACTCCTCCATCCGAGACCCCATGCTCAGTCCAATGATTGATTGTGAGCAGCCATCTCTGTATAGCATATTTTAGCATAGTATAGCTTTGCTAAGAAAATTTTATTAAAGTCGCTTCAAAATATCCTCAGAGTGCTGGGGAAATAGCTCAGTAGTTAAAACTCTTGAAACGAAAGAGACAGAACCATTGTTTGAGTCCCCAAAATCTACTTACAAAGAATGATGAGCTGCTGCCCCATCTCTAATCCCAGCTAATAGTAAACAGGAACAGAGAATCACCAGAGTAAGATGTCTACCCAGAGTTTTTGAAAGAGTGAGTTCTGTGTTAGCCAGAAACACTGACTCAATGTATATACTAGAAAGTGATTGAGGAAGACTTCTAACACACTAACACATATCTGAATTTGTACTTCTATGCAGATATGCTCACACACAAGCAAATCCAAATGCATACATGCACACCACACATACAATCTGCTCAAATATCTAATAATTGCTTTAACGCACATAATTTTAGCAAACCATAACAAGACAAAATCTACCAGAAGAGTAAGATTTAAAGAACTCAAATTCTGATCTCCTCTGTCTGGTTTCAGTGCTCAGATCTGTTTGTCCCCTTGTAGAGTCTGACCAAGTAAGTGAACATTCTGTGTTTGCGTGTCTAAACATGGGAAATTAAGATATTCAGCTGTTCTTATAGCAAAACAATGGAATTATGCATTAATTTAAAACTTTGAAAGACTATTACTGTTTAAACTACAGATTCAACTGGTCTCTGCAATGGAATTTGTGCCATGTAGAAGTAATTCTCTCTCTCTCTTTCAACTTTTTATTGATTCTCTGGGATTCCACTCATCACTTTTTTTCTTCAGTTCCTTTCAACCATCCCTTACCCCCATCCCCACACAAAAGAATACAAACAAATAAACAAACTCACTATGGAAGCTGCTGTGTTTCATAGTGTTTCACATAGTGTGTTTTGCCCAGACAACTTTTCTTGCACTTGATCTTTTCAGTGAGTAATTGGTTTGGTTCAAAGCCTCTGGCTTCTGTGACACTATCAGTACTGATGTTCTCTTTAGGACTCCTATCAGATATCCTCATGCTGTTGCCCTGTGTCATGGAGATCTTGCAACTTTGAATCTGCAGGACCAGGTACTTCAAATACTCCAGTATTTTATAGATGTGGCAGATGATGGGATGGGCCAAATCAAAGACCTGGAGGGGGTCTGAGTTGGTCAGCCAGACAGCTCTCCAATGTTCACATCATTGGCACCAGTTTTCCAGCATTGCCTAGGTGAGAGATGAGATGAACTCACCTGCTCTCATGCCCTCATTTGTGGAACAACAGAATCTGATTTACAGTGAGTTTGGCACATGTGGATTTTAGTGTAGACACTACTACGTACTAAAAACTTATCACATCATATAATCCTTCAGAAATAAAAGAGTGCTTAAGGAGAAAAATCATCCTTTTAACAGTCATGTAACTACAGCCTACAAAGAGGTGTTAAGAAAAGTGTTCAAAGAGAGTGTACAGGAGTTTCTATCCAGCAACATGATAACAATGTTTAGCAAAGGCCTTCTAGGGCTGTGTGATCCGGCTGGAATGCAGAACTTCCTTAGTACACACCTTTAATTTCTCTGCTGGAATCTTTGAGTGCAGACCTTTAATCTCAAATGATGTCTTTAATTAAGTAGTGAGTCAAGGGGATGAATCAAAGAAAAATATGACAGTTGATTTTATTTATGAGTTCCTTCAGTGGCAGTTAAAGCCAGAGAATAAGAGGGAGCAAGAAGATAGTAAAAACTATCAGAGTTAGTTTGAGGCAAACAAGACAATTCAGTGAGAAGCAGAGAGAGGCTACATGTAAGCAGTCCACTTGGAGAGGAGTTTTGAGCCAGAACAGCTGAGTTAAACCAGGCAGCCAGAGTTCAAAAAGAACTAGAAAAGGGAGCCTATTTAGACGTAAGCCTCTGAAATGACAACCACATCTGCAGATAAAGGTTACTTTTACAAGACAGCATCTTTGATATTTCCAAGAGAAAACAAAAGTTTTAACTTCCATCTTCTGGAAACTCTAATATTCTTACTCTTCAGGAAAAAAAAGGTACTTTTAAAATATTTTTTTAAAGAATGAATGAAAGAAAGATCCTGCCAGATGTGGTAAAGCCTATTTCACCACTGAATTCTGAACGTATTCTCAAATTTCATTAGGATATAACATATTTTCACTTTTCAGTATTAGCCTAAATATTATATCAAGTAATACCTTCACCAATTCAAATACGGATTTTATGAGCTATAAATCTCCTTTGTGTATTTTAAGAGCCCTGAATCTCTTCTATTTCTTCTCGGAATCATTTCCTTATCTCCCACTTCTTTTCCACTGAAGCAGACCATCTTTTCACTCAGGTTCGATTTTGAAATGTTCATTTGCTGTTGAGTGTCCATCAGTATCCGCCATATGTAGCTTCCCCATTCTTTGTGCCTTTCAACTTTCATTTTCCTCAATGAAAAGTCTTCTACATTTTCACTTTTGTCTTATTCTTTAAGGACCTAAAGGATGACAAAACCACTTTTAGAAAGAGCTAGGTCATTAATATAAGGTATATTTTTTTTTTCGGTAAGATTCTCTATCATGCATAACAGAACAAAATAGGAAACAAGAGGAAGCAAACTAGAGTTGTGTGAAATTGCTCATTTATTCTTCTCAAATAGTTTTGGGTTTTGGTGAAAGTGCTGAAAAGTTCACAGATTGTATTCCAATGAGATGAATATTTGTTTTCCAAGTTTTCATCAAAACTTCTGTCTTTCAGTGTGTTTTGTATGCATGAGACATCCTGTTCCCGTGTGTAACTGGTATAGCCTGTTTGTTCACAGGCATGAAAATGGAAATGAGACATGAAATGTGCTCCTGTTGCCTGACTGGATAAGAAAAAATGCAAATTGTGCTGTGTGCCAGGAATCCACACTAATGTGCAGCTGGGCAGGTGCTTTCATTCACTTTTATAATTCCAATTGGAAATCGTAGAATTTAAAGAGTTTTCTAACAGATGATTTTATTTTGATTTTCCCCTTCCTGGTTAACTACAACGTAAGAGGCTAACATAATGACAGACACGTTTACCTTTAATCACAATAAGAAAATATAACTGTACATGGCCAAAAGATTTGAGCCATTCTACAATAATTTTAGTTCCATATATACAGTTTTCTCTTGGTGATAATATAATAATTCATTCATCTCCTGCCTCAGATTGTAATTTTCTAAATGAGCAACTGTAAATGCAGTAGTCCCTTAATGGATCAGTAATATGACAACAAGTTTGTTATCTGCTAGCTTGAAATACCATGTAAAGGGTACACTGAAATTGGTTTTCCTCTGTGTGCTTTAAATGATATTAAAGCATTCCTTAATTTGGAAGAGGCAAATTGTTCTATCATAAAGCACTGACAGAGGCATTTGTAAGACAGTAGCTCAAAGTAAAATGCCATTTGGTCCTAGAATTGTTGAAAAGACTTCCTTCCTTCCTTTCTTCTTCTTTTCCTTCAGTCCTTCATTATTTCATTGATTCTTCCCTGCTCTCCTTTCTGTTTGTCTTTCCTTATCTTTCCTTTCTTTTCTTGTCCTCCCTCCATCCCCTTTTCCTTCATTCCCTCCTTTCGATTTTGTTTACATCTATTTTATTACTTTTCAAGTTCTCTCTCATATCTGATTTTCATGTTCACTAGGAAAGATAAAATTTTCAAAGAGTAGATATAAGGAGATAGGAAACACAATATCTGTGGAAGCCTGCAGCAGGCCTAATAACATCATTCCCAAAATATGAAATGATTGATAAGTACAGTTAACAATTGTACACCAAACCTCTGAAACTTTAAATATTATATTTATCCAACAATAATTAGTTTATATTTTCAGTCATCTCATAACTTCACCTTTTGTAAAAATATGCATGATACACAACATAATCCACAGTCACATATATGTACATACTGTACTATTGTACTGATCCGAGCATCTTAAAATTATTCTAACTTGGTTTTTCATTACTCATACAAGTTTGTTATTCTTGTTTTGTTGACACATGTACCTTTTAGTTTTAATATTGAATTATTCCTTGAGTGTATACAAGATATAGTGATGGTCCCACATACTGTCCCATCTGAATTTACCCCCTTTCTATCTCTCATTAGAAAACAAACAGACTTCTTTGGGATAATAGTAAACAAAATATAATATCATAAAATTAAATGTGATGAGATAAAATAAAAGCCATCACATCAGAATTGGATAGAGCAAATGTAAAAAAGGAAAAGACTCCAAGAAAGGAACAGGATAAGAGACCCATTGGTTCACTCAATCAAGAATCCAGCCTAGCAGTGGTGGTGCACACCTTTAATCCCAGCACTTGGGAGGCAGAGGCAGGCAGATTTCTAAGTTCAAGGCCAGCCTGGTCTACAGAGTGAGTTCCAAGACAGCCAAGGCTACACAGAGAAACCCTGTCTCGAGAAACCAAGAAAGAAAGAAAGAAAAAAACAATCCAATATAAACACTAAACTGGTAGCCATAATATGCACAAAAAGGACCTGTAAAAAGAGAGAGGTAAAAATTAAATATAAATAACATAAAAAAAATAATACGCTATAAATTTAAAAATATTTTTTAAATATTCTGAATATTTTGAGAAAATAAGCTTTTTTAATTGATTTTCTGTCTGCCATCTATGGCTAGGTTTGAAGGCTACCTTTAAGTTTGTTTCTCCAATGAAACTTCCTTTGAGGAAACCAAATTTTTATTTGTAAGTGGTTATCAATTGGAGATTGATTCTGGGTTATGAATGGGAACCTGTGTCTTCTTCTATTTTCAGTGTTAGGACCCCAACTGGTACAGAGCTGTTTCAGGACCTGTGAGTTCATATGTACATAGATCATCTTGGTTTAGGGGTCTTGTTTTCTTAGTGTCTGCCATCCCTTCGGACTCTTACACTCTTTATACTTCCTCTTCTTGGGGTATTCAAGCCCCAGGAGGAGGGATTTGACAAAGCCATCCCATTTAGGGTTGAGTGTTTCTAGCTCTCTCACTCACCGAATAACGTCCTGTTGTTGATTTCTGTATTTGTTTTCATATGTTTCAGGAGGAAGGTTTTCTGAACATGGCTGAACAAGACACTGATCTATGAGTATAGCATATTGGTCATTAGTGGTAATTTCGTTGCTATAGTTTTATTTTATTAATATTACTTTTCTTTTCAGAACAGTAGTATTTGGTTTTACCTTAGGTCCATAGGCTTTCCAGTCTCAGGTTCTTGGTTACGTAGAGTCCAGTATAAGTTATATTCATGGAGTATCTTAAGTCAAATTAGATATTGGTTGGTTACTTGCCAACCCATGTCTGCTTCCTCCTCAGGGTAGCCTGGCCATTGTATATCAAGCTGAACTGGAAAATGTGAAGCTTAGCAGAGCATGGGTCACTGCAATGCAAGATCTCCTTTGGCATGAGTGAACAGGAAATGGAAACACCAGGAACAGCTTCGGAAAACAGATTCCATTTATTTTCAGGGTGGTATTTGTGACCCTGGAGAGGTATCCAAGGTCTCTGGGAGTAAGGTCTGTATGGTTGTGTACAATTTTCTAGGGAAGGGGTGTTAGAAGATTCTTCATCTACATACTCAGGGGCTTATAGTGTTGGAGGAGGGACAAACTGATAACGTCAGACAGGGAGTGTAGCTGGATAATTCTCAGGCTAATAAAGTCTTACTAGGGCTAATTGTGGAGGATTGTTGATTGGAAGTGGATAGGTAACCAACTCCTGCTGTCTTCATGTTTGAAGTATCCAGGGTTGAAGCTCCCTGAACACTTCCCCTGTAATCCTGGACCATTAAGATCCCACAGTTGCTCCCCCAAATTTTATGCCACCATTGCACTGCTATGTCCTTCAGGCATGATACCATTGTAGATCAAAGGGCCTGTGGCTAGATTGGTGTTTATGTTTCTCCACTGAGAGCATGCAGAGTACCCTCCTGAAACACAGACTCTAGTACTTAGGAGTAAAGACTTTATGTAATCACCAGCTTGAACTCTCCATGTATAGTGAGCTGTGTAGGTATTGTCTTATACAAGGTTCCTTGCATTCAGTGTATGGAGAGCAACCTATAGTCCTGGCAACAGCCTCGGGTGTTTGGAGATTTCTATGGAATCAATGAGATATAACCCGCTCCTGGTAATGGAAAGTTCAATTTGGTGACAAGTAATGTCTGGGTTGTAGCTCTGTCTTCCCCATTACTTGGTGATTTTATTTAGGTCTCCTTCATTTATATAATTTACATAATTTAGGAAGCTTCTACTGTGATAGGTTTCCACAGTACCCCTCAAATGGCTCTTAATTTTAGTTTTCTGTTCCTACATTCTCATCTCCTTCTCCCTATTTCTCTCCAATTGATTCATAGAACCCAATACCCCCCTCTAGGTAGCCTAAGGAGATCTATCTGCCTCTCCCACCCCATAACCTCTTATTTTATACATAACCTCTGTGGATTAAAGTATTGTAGCTTGGTTACCATTAACTTAACAAAGAATATCCACATATAAGCAAATAAAAGCTATAATTGGCTAATTGTTCTTATACCTCTGAATCTCTATGACTCACTTCATATTTATTTTATTTTTATTATTTTCCAAGAAATGGTCTCTCATTCCACACACTGCCCTGCACTCACTGTGTATCCAGGGAAGGCTTGAAACCTTGATTTTCCTTTCTCTGTCTTCTGAGTACTAGGATTATAGGTGAGCATTTCAACACCTAATATTATTTATTATTTTAAACATTTTAGTTGTTATTTTTGTTATACTTTAAGAAAGGTTAACTAAGGTCAATAAATGCTAGGGGGAACCCAGTTACCCTGTATCAAAACAGTAAGGTAGGCTTTTGACTAACTGTACAAAGATAGTATAGACAAAGATAAAACATAATCTTTGGTTTATAACCCTGAAAGTTGAGTTATCCTAAATTGTTTATCCAGAACTGACATACAGAAAACCAGAACATGTGTGTTTTTATATTCAATAATATAGATTATAGATATAGATTATTCTATTCAATATAGATTATAGGTAGAAAATTCTTAGAGCTAAACTTATTTGGTCAGTCACCCTGATAAATTTATACATTTAGAATTTTCCACATTTACATTAACAGTGACTTCACAACAAATATTGAGTACCCTTAATGGACACATTAAATGAAAAGTTTATCTTCTCAGCATATTCAACACTTCACGTGATACATCAGGTCGCCAAAATGTGTATGGATTTCTTTCCTTCCTGTACTTCTCCAGCAGACATCAAATGGCTACCAAAACTCAAGAGAATTCCGAAGCTCTCCACCTGCATTCAATGTCAGATTCCACAGGTTACGGACTTTCTCCTACACAATGATTTCATTTTTTGACTCCACTATGCTGTCAACCACACTTCTGATCTACCAGCTATAAAGTAGGTTTTCTGCAATTCCTGCCGTGAGTTAAAATTATTTGATATAATAGCTCATTGAATGTAGTAGACTTTATTGATTTTCATCATTTACGTCAAAGCACCCAACAAGGGATATAGTTGGATAACCACTCAAAAGAAACACAAAAGAAGAAGATGTAGAGAGTCACAGGAGTTCAATGCTCCTTCTGAGAATACTGCCTCATTTCCATATTGATTTGTACCTCCATATTTCCAATATGTTGGGAGCTTTTCAGGCCCCAGTCAATAAGATTCATCATCAAGGCATAACTGGTAATTAGCTCAGTCTTTTTACTTCCTGTACCAAGGAGACTTCAACATTATAAGCATGTCAAGATCTTCTGGTAACTTCCCCCAACATGGAAGCCAAGTGTTACATCATTAAAACAAATCATAGCCCTATCTCTCTTAAATTATCAAGGAATGAGTAGTATTTCTGTGTCAGACACTCCAACTAAGACACACAAAGGCCTTAAGGTGTCTGTTTCAGAACCAAAATGTGTGTATGTTACTAGTTCATACACTATTACATTAGGAAAAGGTTTATATTTTATTAATGATTAGGGAACACACCTTCCTTCCTGGGAAGTTTAAACTTTAATAGAAATGTAGATTAGGTGGCAATTTAGATAAGTGGTCTATACAAGATAATGTAAGTGGCACCTGAGTCAGCAGTGGGAGATCAGTACCCACTCAGGATAACAAAATAATTACCATCAGTGTGGAAATGAAGATAAAGATGAGGGTAAATTCAAGGGCTTCCAATTGAAGAAGACATCAGAAAGTCTCAGGAGAACAGTACAGTATGGCTGATGAGGACAACAAACAGTATGCTCTGGCATTGGAGTATGAGGTGAGCCTACGAAAATGAGATAAGCCTGACAGAGAAAGTACCACTTCATGTAAAGGCAGGGATGGTAATGAAAGCGCTTACTCCATCTTCATGATTTTAGGTAAGGGGAAGCCTAAGTATAAAAGTGTGTGTGTGTGTGTGTGTGTGTGTGTGTGTGTGTGTATTTAAGTGTGTTCCTCTATTAGTTTTAATTATAAATAACTAACTATCTAGGAGTAAAAAAAAAAATATTAAAAACAAAACAATAAAAAAAAATGCTGAGCACTTTGAGCCTCTTTAGTAAACTCCAGTTCTCACATTCATCCTGTATATTATGATATTATTATAACATTATGGTATTGAAATATTGGTTCTCAGGCTGGGAAGATGGCTCCTTAGGCAAAGGCTTGTTGCACAAGTATGAAGTCTAGCTCTCAGATCTCCAGAATTCACAAAGAAGCCATGTGGGCTTCTCTGACAGTAGACCTGTAGTCTGCTACACCAGAGGTGGAGACAGAACATAGGACCAAGCTGGCTAGCGAAATTACACAAACTTCAAGTTCCAGGTTCCATAAGAGATCATGTCTCTATCCTCAAGGCGTAAACAGATGTAGAGAAGCATTCATCATCAAAGTCAGTCTTTCACATATATACATACCCCACACACATGCATTTACACACATATAGATATGCAGGCACATCACACATACACAGAAATGCAACAAATGTTATTTCTTTTAACCTTCACTCATAGGACTGATTTCTGGAGGCAATAAATAACAGTCCACACCATTAATTGAAAAAAATATAACCCAGATCTAGAAAAATGGCTCTGTATTTTAGACCACTTGCTGCTCTAGTGCAGAAACTAGTTAGTTTCCAGGCATCCACGTGGCACCTCACAGCGTTCTGCAAATGTAATTTCAGACTGTGCAACTTTCTCTGCTGAGCTTCTGTGTATCCTGAATGCACTGTGGTGTTCTTGAATACAGTCAAAGAAAATATTCAAATACATAAAATATAAATAAATATATCAGATTTTTAAAAGAAAATTAGAATTTATTTGTCTTATTGAGAACAGTTTCCATATACTTTAAGCTGAAAACACAACATTACAGATCACAGATAATTCTTCATAGAGAGTAAAAATATCAGGCAATCTTTAGTGAAATCTTGAAGGGAAGTCATGTGAGCATTGAGAATTGTGCCAAGCATTTCTAGTTCTGCTCCTTACCCTTTTTGTTCTCTGTAATGTCTCTGATAAGCTATATCTTTGTGTTCTTAACCTTTATCAAGATACCTTGAAATAATTTAGGTATCACGCAACTGTATCTGGCCAAGCATACATTACTTTCAGATGCATCTGTGAAAGCATACACTACTTTCAGATGCATCTGTGCTATGGTCTATCAATTAAATGCATTTTTCTATTTAACACGGACTTTTCTAATTCAACTTTTTCAGGCCATCAAACAGGATTGTAAAGCCCCATTTCTTTAAAAGGCTGAAGAGACGACACTTTTAGTCAAAGTGATACCTAAACTTAACCAGACTAATGAATTGAGACCATTTCATAGGAATTTCTTTCTTACTCCATTTACTAAATGCAGTATGGAAACTGCTGTACACTTTTTGACTTCTCGGGGCAAGGAACTGTTACGTATATATTTATTCACAGCTCAGAGTCATTGTGGGCTCGTTAACGGCCCTTTTCATTGTAAAATGGTACTTGCTGAGAAATTTTCTAATGACTTATCAATCAACTCAATTACATTTTTAAAGTGTGCTTTCTGTGCCCATCTCCTGGGGCTATAGATATGAAGGCATGGTGAAGCTTTAAAAGGCTAAATCAAACAAATATGCTTTCCAGTGAAACCTTACCAATCAACACTAAGTGTGCACTCCTCATGCATAAAACAATAGAATCAGGAGTTGAAAAGAAGGGTGTGGAAGGATTTATGATCTGTCCGAATTGGTCTGGAGAGTGGCCGGTGGAGGTCATAGACTGTAAATTGTGAGAGACGCCTCTGGAATCTGGAAGTCATTATGTGACAAATTTACACAGGGTGAGTAGAAAGGATAAGAATGAAATTGTCAGCTAACAGCGTATGGAGGTGGGGCTTTTCAATAATCCTAACGTCAAAAACTTGATTTTACAGCAAAGGAAATCAGTTCTTTAAGGTTACCAGCATAGATTACGTATTAAGCATTTATTCCAGAGAACCAATCAGTAGAAGTCCAATTTTATCTGTACTAAATTCATGGAAATTTGAAGACATCCGTGCTTGAATATCACACAGACAATTATGCAAAACATCAAGCAGCTTCATAGGTCTGCAGGGACTGGAAAGAATATCTGAGTGTCATCTGCATACATATGACACTGCAGGCCACTGCATTGAATAATGTTAGTCACTAAAAAATATCTAAATATAAAGCCAAATAAGATTTCAAACAAGCCTCAGGGGAATCTTAAAGTAACTCAGTAAAGTACAAACCATTCCCTCAAGGAACAAATTGTAAAAAGAATGTAGGGAAAAAAACTATACAAAACTACCCATGTTAACTCCAGAAAATTCAAAACCAGTCCTGTCAAAAAAAAAAAAAAAAAGGCACAGAGAGCAGAATTCAAACTAAACATACACCCTTAAAATGAACAAGAAAGTAGACATTCAGCCAACAAAATGCTCACAGACATTAGGTTCTAATCTAAGTTCCAGAGCTCATGATGTGAATATTTAACATGAAATTCTAAAATGACAGCCTAGCAAAACTTCAATATTTATTGCCTCTTCTCTAATGATTTATAAAAATTTCAAATGTTAGTGAAGAAGGAAGCAGAAACAGCCACAGAACCACAAAACACAGTTAATTGTCCAACTGAATTAATTCTATTCAATTATGATTTTTCTCTATGATCTTGGAAAATGGTTTCAGTGCATTTTGAATACATAGATATGTGTATATTATATATAATCATACACATATTTTGCATGCCTCATAATCTATTTGATGAATTTTTGATAATTTTCTGTATAGAATTGTGAAGTTTTAAAGGGAAAAGGTAATATATCTATTATTCCGTCATTATCATTACCCAATACTCTAAAAATTATGCATAATCTTTCCAAATGCCAAATTAGCCAGACATCTTTTATAGCTTATTTATGATCTGTGTCTTTCACAATCCAAATGTTCAAAATTTTCCAGGTCAAAGATCGATAGTAGCAAATGGAGCTAACTGGCAAAGAAGAATTGATTCAAGACCACTACAATTAGAGGAAAATTTGAACTGAATAGGCACCAGAATAGCAGGCTAGGAGACTTAAAATGCCGGGCAAGCTAATGGAAAAGTACCAGAGGATGTTAGGGATAAGATTGGTCTACTATTAGGCCACCTGTGATTGTTGATTGACACTGATAACTTAACCATTATGAAAGTTAGGTTGCCACTCTTCCAGGCAGTAGAAGATAGCTATCTCCCTTGGTCCTCACTTTCCAAAGGAGGGCATTCTAGTACCTAGTAAAGACTTTCCTAGGTTTTAAAACGGACATTTTTAAGGAATAGTGAGAATGGCAAATTTTCTCAAGAAAGTGAGCTAAGAAGCAAAGATAAGACCCAGCCAGCTAAATTTCAGTTAGATTGTAGCCATGAAATTCATCCTGGTTAGCCAAATGCATCTCCCAGATATACCATGAACTTTTCCAAGATATCCTCTCCTACTTTAAAAACAGCTGGAAGAATTTCAACTAGACTCTGTTTAACAGATATTATCAATATCCATAACACACTAGCAAGTTATCATAATATCCACGGAACAAGAGAAGAAAATATCTGGAATCAGACACGATTGTTGTAACAGAGCAAAGTGACACTCAATATTCAATGTGACAGTGATGATCAAAAATGGGTTGAGCCTCAAGACTTCCTGTAACTTCAGTGATATAAAGTGGTACTCATGGAAGTTATACATCTCCAGTCAATAGTCATGGTAAAATATTTTAGAGTTTTAGTACTCTTTAATATTGTAATATTGAAGAGTGGTGTAGCAGAGCAGACATGCCTATGTTGTAAAAGGAACTGATCCTTAACCACAATTAATTTTAAATGAAAATAAACATAGTCAGTAAGAAAATTACAAATTGGCAGACTGATTGTTTTTGCCCTGGATTCTTTGTAATAAAATATTCATATCTATATGCTCTGAAAAATTTGGCAGAACACGTCTCTGTTAGCATGCCACAATGCTTCTTTTGAAGATTACCAGATTAGAAATTTAAACATGGTAATGACCAAAGATCCTTCATAATCAGCAAAGGCTGTTGCTATGGGCAAGCTGACTCTTCTTTTCCTAGAAGCAGAGGTTGCCCGGAAGCTCCCTATGTAGCTGCAACCTTTACCAGAGAGAGGTACCCATGGCTCTTCCTAGTAAAATTTCAATTCTGCTTTTAACATCTCTGTTCAATTTCATCCAGAAAGAAAAACTAAAACTTCTTGGGTGCTCTTTCTAAAGTCACCGCAGGTAGTTAACAGTTCGATTAAAAATAATTAAGCCAATTTGTTAATATGAAACTTAAACTCCCTCAGATAGAACACTGTGTTCACAGGATGAAAGAGATTGTCTAAGTGGAAGGTTTCTCCAGGGAGACTTGGAGCCAGTCTCAGCATGAGGTGCTTTATTTTCTACTATAATTCTTCACACTTCTGCAAAATTGTTGGAAGCCTGTACCTCTGTGAGTCGTTTTGCTTATTCTCTCTGCTGTCACTGGTCCCTACTGGGACTACCTCTAGTCATTCCTAAGCAGATACCCTACAGCTAGCTCAGAGCATTAACAGAATGCACAGTGAACGGAATACAATATGACAGATGCCTCTACTTGGGACAAAGAAGGTATAAACAGAAGATACACTACACTTGTCACTAACTAAGATAAAGCTGGGCCAAATTCCAAGGAACAGGCTTAGGGGGAAGGCCCATTCATTTATGTTAGTCCTATTTATCCTACTGTAGTATCTGAATTAAACTGTCTAGCCTTTCTTGGTGATAGATGTGGGTCACTAAATGAAAAAACATTGGATATTCAAATAATACCTTAGTTAACACATGACCCAACTTCCTGCTTGATATTGCTATAAGTCTCCATCAGCTTCCAGCACTGACAAGCATGTCTATAAATATATTTAAATGCAGTAAATTTATTCACTTATCTTTTCTATTCACTGCATAATTATTTCCTATTTCTTCTTATACACAGCTCAAGTAGGTCAGAAACCCAATGCTTTTATCTATGTGGTTAAGGAAAGAAAACAGCAAAATAATTTTATCACAGTGATTGTCTTAATATTTTATTGTTAATTATGCAGAAATGTTTCTGTTTTAAGAGAGTTGATGTTTATATCTGAGAGGTAAATATTTTCTTGTGTATCCGTGTGTGTTTGTGTGTGTGTGTACATGTGCAAGCTTGCATATCTTGTCTATTTTTGTTTTCTTTTTTTGGCTAATCCAACTTAAAAGTTATAAGCAAACGAGTTATACTTCTTAACTCACACTTGATCCAGAGGTTAAGTAACAATGTTTCCATGAGGACCATGTATCTCTGTGTTTCTGTGTGTCTCTACACACTGACATACATAGTACACAACCATCATCTGAATTATGTCCACGCAGAAAAAAAAAAAAAACAATAAATTTTACATTACAATTTTATAGAAAACAAAGTAGAAGGCAAAATGGACAGTCAAACAACATGAATGTGTGTGTGTGTGTGTGTGTGTGTGTGTGTGAGTGTGTGTGTGTGTGTATGATTCTGTCTACTAGTCAAAGCATTACCACTATGTTTTCAGGAGTATTACTAATAGGTTACAGGTACACCCAAAATACTATTTTCCCATTACAAAGCAGAATACTACAGTACATCTACAACTTCACTGTAGGAAGAAGCTTCTCCGATGATGGCTGAGCAGTACTGATCTATGCGTATAGCATAGTGTTATTAAGAGTGGCATTACAGTGTAATTAAGTGGCATTTTATTGTTATGAATTTTATAAATAGGATATAGTATTTGGTTCCCTGTTACATTCATATCCTATCTAGTCATATCCTATCTATGAAGTAGGCCTTACATCAAATCAGATAAGGGTTGGTTACTCTCACAACTTTTGCACCTATCTTGCAGCAATGATCATGTTTGACCAAGTGTCTCTCTAGTAGGACACAGAAGAGTATACATTGAAGAGTGACATTTCTGGATCTTCAGATAGACCTATTATCTTCCTCCTGAGGAAACACCACACTGATTTCTATGATGGCTATAAAAAGTTTCACTCTCCCCATCAATAAATGAGTGTTCTCATGACTCCACATAATCAGTACTATGAGCGGTCCTTTGTATTAGTGATTCTGGCCATTCTGATATAAATAACATGAAATGCCGAAGTAGTTTTGATTTGCATTTCACTGATGACTAAGGATGTTGAAAAAAGTATTTCTTGGTCATCTGTCTGCTTTTGATATCTCTGTTTAAATGTTTAATCCCTTTTGACTTGACTTATTTTCTTAATGTTCAGTGTTTTTGGTTTTGGTTTTGTTTGTTTGTTTTGTGGTGGTACTTGGTTAGTTGGTTTTTGTACATTTTTTTTTTTGAGTTCTCTATATGTTTTGGATATAAGTCTTCTATAGGATATGGAATTGTTAAAATATTTTTCCATTCTGTAAGTTGCCACTTTGTGGGATTGATGGTGTCCTTTGCCTTACAGAAGCTTCTCAGCTTCATGAGGTCCCATTTATTAATAGTTGTGTTAGTGTGTGTAATACTAGTGTTCTGTTCAGAAAGTATTTTCCTGTACCAATAATTTCAAGGCTATTCTTCACTTTATTTCTTTATGGTTCATTGCATCTGCTTTTATGTTGAGGCCTTTGATCCATCTGTATCTGAGCACTGTGCAGTGTGATAAAATAGATCTATTAATGGTAATATTCAGATATTTTCTACTCTAAGAATATAAAAGTTTAAAAGAATATTCAAAATGAAATATTTCAGCAGAAATTTCAATACTAAAAACAAAACTTTCTTGCCTCGTGAATTCTGACTAAAGAATGATACCGATGTTAAGGACAATATCATAATTGAAAATATCTCCCTTTACTATTGCCAATGGATTTTATGCTTCACCTAAGGGGTAATATAATGTGAATAGTAGTAATTCCAAAATATGGTCTAATTATTATGAACAAGGGTATGATAATAAGGATAAATATTCTATCGATTGATAGATAAGGGATCAATATAAAGTAATACTGAGATTTGTAAATAAGTAGTTTTCTAAGACCCCTAAACTGATCCATGTCTCTCATCCTGATTTAATCATTGCAGCAAATTTAAAGATCAGGTGCTCTGGAGTATTTTTAGTTTAAATTTATATTTTATCAAAAAATAATACTCATAATCAGCTAATTGGGGATCTAGCCCACCTATAGGCACAAGGATGTGGGGAATAGCTATATTAAAACTCTTGTGATTTGCTCAATTTAAGTTATTAAAGTGTTTCGGTATGCTTCAAAACTTATTTCTAACATACATTTTACTCAGATTTTAGATTATTTCCCATTTAGTATAACACCCTACAAAATAAAACTTCTGTTTTTCTGACAATAGAAAAACTTATTGATAATATAATCAATATAACATTTCAGAGATTAAAAGTATTTGAAAGTATTGATTACAAGAATAGAATATGTTTAGATTAGTCATTCTTTCTAGGGAAAATGAAGAAGCCTGAATATATAAAAATCAAAACAGAACTTAACACATACACAAGCAAATACCAACCAGTAAGTGCTTTGAAGTTAACTAGCATTGCTTTGTGTTGTAATAAAAACTGGATTATTGTACTACAATGTAATAATTAAGAAGTAGCAGATCTCATTATCTGTTCTTAAAAATTCAAATTCTAGAAAAATAAAAATCATATGATATCTGAATATATATGCTACTGTTATGTTTCATTTCAGTCAACTCATTTCTGGACTAATGGTGAAAGTTAATAATACCACAAGTAAATCATAACATGCCCCACCTACCTTACACACATAGAGACAGATGGAGAGAGACAGAATCAGAGATAGATTCAGACAGACACACAGGCAGATAGAGACACAAAGACACAGATACTTAGAAAGAGAGACAGAAACATAAAATGAGAGGAAAAGAGCCAAGAGGAAAAGAGAGTGCTAAAAGTAAGCACACACCAAATTAAACCACAATTAGAGAATAAAAGTTTATAAAATTAGAAATTATTACAAGTTTTATGATGAGAAAATTTTTTGGAAAAAAAAACCTAATAAGACTTGCCAGAGTTCTGAACTATTATTGTAAAAGAATTGAGAGGTAATTATTAATTTTTAATACAGAAGTTGATTTTGAAATGAATTAATTATAGAAAGGTTCTCAAAAATATTTTTGCTTATTTTCCCATAGAGATGATAACTTCCAAAATGAAACAAAAGCTATACATATTTCTTCAAAAGAATTTTTTTAAAAAAAATATGTGAGATATTATCAGAAATAAAATTTCAGTTACAGCTAACAATGAGACACTATGTTCCATATGAAACAAAGAAATTAGAATGATTGAATAATCATAATTAAATATTCAAACTCATTGTTGATCAAAGGCTGAAGATGGCTGAAATAATGACCACACATTCTGCAAACATATTAAATTGTATGCAACTCAACTCCTTAAGGGTTCTTAATATTAAAAATCAATTAGAATACACTACATATTTGGCCAGTGTCTATAGGCACCTATGTGAGATTGTTTATTAAAAATAAAGTTACATCTTGTACCTAAACAAATCTCCATCTTTGAGGTTGTTTTAAAGAAATTATTTATCAGAGCTTAGCAGTACAGGTCTATATGCAGCATTTAGAGAATTAGGGCAGGATAATTGCAAGTTCAAGGTCTGCTTGATCTACAGAATGAATCCAACGTGAACAAGTGCACCCTGATGAGATCAGTCTGAAAATAAAAGGTAAGAGGAAAGCTGTGCTATAGCTCAGCAGTGTGCATAAGACCCAAGGTCCAATATTGAAGAGCAAGAGAAAGAGTACATTAAGACTTCATAGTCTTAATGTGGTTTCACCTTTATTAGTATGAGTTTATAAACACTATGAATTTAAAAAATAAAAATATGAATAAAAATATATAGTAGGCTAGTAAGCATTTATTAAATACTATGTGTAGACATTTTAACATGTATACAGATATGGCCTCATGCAGTAAAATCTAAGTAGATATTCCCATGTATATTTATATTCCTCAAACCTTCATCAATCGTGTTCTTGAAAAGATGTAAAATTAATGAATAAGGAAAAATAAAGTTAATAATGCTATTAATTTTGCTTAAAATAATCTATATTTAGGGAAATTTTTTGAAATATTAACAGGGCACCGAATGAAGATGGACGGAGAATGAAATTGGCTGGATGTAATTAAAATGCTAGATATAAGCTAAAGCCCGTTCTAGTGGCTAACCTACGAAGCTTTAAGGTAGCACCGCAGTCCAGAGGGGCTACTGGCCTCTGTATCTGTTTCCCTCTAAACTTGGTACTTAAAGGAGGTCCTTGAACCACCATAAAACACCATTGCATCGCTCCCGCCGCCCCTTCAAACCTCAGGAACTTTTGCCTACATTTACTTTCAGAAGTGTGAGCTCATAACACGAGAAAGAATAACTCATGCAGATTTTCTAACATTTTGCCTTTGAAAAATGGTAGTGTGTGGGCCGTAGTATATTCTCCTCTCGTTATTCAGAAGTCTCAGCACTTCAAGCACTTCTCTTTTGCAGGGCCTAAGGCTGTTGAATACATATGAATAGTTTTAGTATTTGTTAGCAAGAAATACTACCATTTCTCTATGCGAGGTATTTTCCATGTTAATATATTATATTGTAAAGTTAAATATTGGCTGACAGCAAAATATGCAGCCAAATCTATCTGAAAATTCCACTTGTGCTTTATCACAAAGTCCATCTGTGAGAACAATACAGGACTGTGAACAAACCATTTGCCTGTTTAAAGAATATTTATCCTTCTGATCATATATTAATAAAAAACATTGACATAGCCAAGAATAGTAACTATATGTACAATATTAACACATGTATGATGTGAGTCACTTGCATTAGTAATACTTGCCACATTTATTAGCATGAGAAAACTATTAGTCCATTATATAAATTTTAAAGCCTTCAAATTAAATTGACATGAACAGTTAATGTTAATGTGGGCACTGGAATATCAATGATCTACTAAACACACTGATGTCTGCTTCATAACAACAAGAAAGTTGTCATTCTGGGAAAAAATTAACATTACAGCTAGATGTTGGCTTAGGATCTACTTTCTTCAACATATATCTTAAAGTTTACCTCAGGAATAAAAGGTCAACAATATTAAAAATAAAGTACTCTTCCTTCTTGAGTCTACAAAATAACATGGGCAGTAATTGATTTAAATGTTTAAATTTAATTCAGCCAAATCTTGAGTTTATAGCTTATTAAAATAACTTTTAAGTCAGTATCAGCTTCCTATAGGTTTCTTCATAAGTCAAATAAATAAACCAAATTTGAATTTAGAGTTTTCCTTTGGAATTAAGTTGGAATCATCAATTTATTCTGCTTTATGTTATATTCATTTGCCAGTCTTGGTTAGTGGCAAATAAATATGAGATGTTTTATTTAATGTGTTATCTTTATTATTATCTCATACAGCATGCATACACACACACACACACATATACATGTACATATATTAAAACACTGTGATTTGTCATATCTAAGAGTCTGAGGATCCAGCAGTTATTAGTCCTTGAGGCTGGGTCTCAGCATAGGAGTGGGCCCATAGTGGCTTTCTCACATGATTGCCAACAACTTGGTCAGGGTTTAGTCTAGGAAACTGAGTAACTCTACAGTCCCAATCTGGTGTCTAAATTATGTTAGTTTCTGGGAAATCCCTTGTATTTAGTCAACCATGGAATCCTGGAAATTCTGGCTCTCATAGCAGGGAAAGAAACAATAGCATCAGCAATAAGGGATTGGAAAGGTCTGACAAGCAACAGGTGGATAGTCCTTCTTCTGTGACCTCCTTTTGTCTTGGCTGCTAGTAGAAAGTGCTGACCATAGTTGGAGTGGGACTTAACATCAATGGGGTTTACTACTTAGGTGATTCTAATCTGTGGCAAATTGGCATTAAAACCAACAATTAGTATATTTGAACTCTTCCGTATAATGGAAGTATGTTAAAAACTGATAAGGTGAGTCCCTTCCATTGGGGAATCTATGATGAGAGGAGTGGGAGACTATAGTGTTCTGTGCATTAAGTTTCAGGCAAGCAGTTTTCTTAGCAAGCCCTAAGCCTTAAGTCTTAGAATGTGCAAGAGATTTTTCTATAAGATAGGGGCCCATTAACATTACTGAAAGACAAATGGTGTCTTCTATAAGTAAATAGTAGAAAGCTATGAAAGTGAAGCTACTACCCCAAAACCTTCCAAAATACTTTGGAAAACACAAAATTGAGATACAATTCAACAACAAAGTTACATGATTTTTAGATGGCTTGGACCCTTTCTTTGTAGGTATTTTATACAAGAATTATAAATCTCTCAGTGCTAGGAAAGGAGAGATCTGGGCTACTAGCAGGGCTCCAGCAGATTACTTCAGAAGAAATTCTGATCCTATTTAACATAGGTAGTCAGACTTTTGTTGCAAATGTGAGCAGAGTGCAAACCTTCTTAAAACTCCCAGGACACTGACCTGGGTGTCTTTTTCGGGTGTAATCTTGATCCTTGATCCTCTTTTATTTGGTACTTTGTTATAAGAGTCTTAACTTGTGTCCTACCTCAGAAGTAACTTAGTATATAACTCTTTCCCATATATCTGTATTTTATTTTCTTTATGAAAGTTATCAATTTTTATTGTGATTTTATCCAATCATTGATATTTTTATGGTTTGTCTTATTTATCTGCTTATTTAGTGTGTACAAATTTTAAAACAAACAGTACAAAGATTACATGGAAAGAAGTGGACATGCACTAAGGATTATGTGTCATAGTTGCCCTTAATTACCAACTTGACACAGACTTGAGTTACCTTGGAAAAGCCTCTCCCAATGAAGGATTATGTAGATTAAATTGGCCAGTGGATGTGTCCATTGCATATTGTTTTGAATTTATCAATTTATGTGAGAAGCCTCATTTCCTTGGCTTTGGGCCTGAACTGAACAAGTGCAGAGATATGACCAATTACAAATAAGCATGGGTGAAATAAATTTTCTCTCTGATCTTAATTATAGATGTGACTATAAGTCAACAAAGTTGACTTCAACTTTCAAGTTCAAGTTTTTAAATTCAAGCCTTGATTTCCCTACAATGAAAGTTTCCTACAGAACCTGTAACTTGGAATTATGAGTCAAATAATTAATTTCTCCCTTAAAGTTGCATTTGCCAGATTGTTTTATCACTGTGACAAAAAGAAACAAATACCATGAATATATTCAGTAAAATATATGCATAATATACGGTGAAAATTAAAGGGAGTATGAAACCAGAAGAGTTAATCAAATACTAAGGATATATCAATATGAACTTTGCATTCTTGCCCAATGACTGCTTCAAATCACATATTTTTCTGCATTTCATGGGAAGAGGATGAATAGAGTTAGTGGGAAAAGTAATAGAGGCTCTGTGTTTTGTAAATGTGATTAAATGAGCCAACCAAATACACATATTAATATGAATCAGCTTCTACTGTGTTCAAAGGTGAGTGAGTCCTGGTGAGTTTGTATTTTCTTTGCCTATATTACAGAGGTATATGAAATTCAAATGAGAAATGAATATAGAAATATCATAAAACGTAAGAGATCACATTTTCTTGCTTTCCTGTAATAAAAGAAATAAAATATAAATTCTTCTGGAGTAGCAAGAAAAGCAATTTAAGATACTAATTAAATAGACTACCACTGGTTATTTTCCATTACCATCTGGTTCTTCTCAGTCTATGAATTTTGTCAGGGAAAGAGTAAGAGAGTTATCAGAAGTAGGTCTTTTGTTGATCTTGTGATAGATTGTATCCTGATGAAAACAGTGTTCTTTTTTAAATGTCACACATAATTGTGCATATCCAGAGTAAATGAGCCAGTAAATGGGCTGGCATTAATAATTACATTGACAGGCATGCAATTTCAAGTGTGGACTAATAACATGATTGATAATTTTCAGATAATTAAATTTAAAATTAAGAAAGAACTTTAAACAAACGTGACTTGTAGTTTTTAATGTTTAATTAAGTTTATGTCAAATGTAAGGATGATTTATTTCATCTGTAAATATTTTAAGTAGATATTCTAAGTAAAACAATTGCAATGGGAGTCTTAGTATTGGACAGCTTTAGACATCTTTATACATTATAACAATGGCTTTGTGTGTATAAGTACTTTACTGTTATTTTTATTATTATTGAATACCTCTATTTGCTTATGAATAGTATAAAACATTATTTATAAAATATTTCTGAATCAGTGTGAATATGAATTTAAAACAAATCCACAAGGAAGAAATCTAGGAACTGAAAGGAAAATATAAAGAAGTAGGAAAAGAAAGCCATGGCTGTTTGGTGATGGTGGCATGGGCCTGTAAGGCAACATGGCGTCCGGGTGAGACCTGAGAGCTGCAAAAGGATGATAGACAAAAAGGCCTCTAGAGAAGCTACAGACTTTATTTAAAATTCACATGAAATACTGAATCCTTAATTGTTGCAAATGTATCATACTAATAAAGTTAATCCCGTATCTGGGTAGCTGTGGTATACACATGGATTCTGTGATCTTTGAATACTTTTGTAAATTTAAGGGTTTTTAAATTTAAAACTTATTAACAACATAAAAGAAAAAAGATTATCAGTTTAATACACATCATAATGGGAATTACAAACAAAAATCCAGTTTGTTTTCTAGTGAGTAATGGGCACTGGAATTACATTGACTATGAGTAGCACATGCATAAATGAGAATTTTTAAATTTAATGTAAAACTCTAATATGAAAAAGCATCCAGTTATAAGACATATCTGAATACACATTATACATCATACAAGTTATACATCTCCATGAGGTCTAAGGAGTAACCTTGGTGGTGTACATGCCAGCAGTTTCCACTAAACTCTAGGCCTTGGCTGGTTGATGGTATAAATCTAATAAAGAAAAGTAATCCATTTTCTGTCAAAAACAAAATTATGCTTGTTAACATCTTTCAGAAAAGTGTGACTATACAACAACAATTACTCATGGCTAATTTGTTCAACAGGTGAAACCAGGCACACCCAACTTTGCCGTGAGTTGACATAAAAACTGGTATCATCATTAGATATTGGTGAGAAGTGACCCTAGAATGAAAGGAGGAAGAAATAAAACAATTCACAAGTCAAGCATAGTATTTTTACAAACGACAATTAAGGGAGAACAAAGGACCAGAAAGGCGACCTCAATCTGCCTGTGAGAGAACTACACATGACAGTAAGACTCTCTGATATTATGCACTGGACTCATTAAGGCCCACTATGTTACAATTTATAAATGGTCTCGTCTTTGTTCCGTTAACCTCTCCTTTCTAGGATGAGTAGAATTCAGTGTATATTCCTCCAGTCAAAAGCGCTCTTCAAGCCTCATGCTTCAAGGTTACAATGGCTACAAGGTTACAATGGTTACAAGGTTACAATGGCTACAAGGTTACAATGGCTACAAGGTTACAATGGTTACAAGCTTACAGTGGCTACAAGGTTACAATGGTTACAAGGTTATAATGGCTACAAGGTTACAATGGCTACAAGGTTACAATGGTTACAAGGTTACAATGGCTACAAGGTTACAATGGCTACAAGGTTACAATGGCTACAAGGTTACAATGGCTACAAGGTTACAATGGTTAGCTGTTTCTTAGTTCTTTAGGAGTCAAAGTGACAGTTTTATCACTATTTCATAAAATTCTTTAAGATAACTTCAAAGGGTAAATCTACAATGTTTTGGAGATTCAAAAATTAAACACTACTAAAAGTGGCAGTGTGTTCCGGGAATGCTTACATTCATGAGACAGAATCACAGAATCTACACATTGAAGCCCACCCAGGCTAGAAAGTGAGAACATATTTTAAAACACCAAAATATGAACATACAGCATACAAGTTGGCTGCTTATCTAACATTCACAAGGCCCTTAATTTGATCCCCAACTCTTTAAAAAATAATTATTATTCATAATTTAGTCATAGAACATGGAAAAAATCAAGCTGCTACCAAGTTAGAAGCGTTATCTCTACTGGATAGTTTTCATAGTGTTAAAGGTGCTATGCATTCAAGTGGGGGGGGGGGTGGTTAACAGTAGTATTTCCTGGCTAAGAATGCTGCTAGCTACAGCAAAGACCAGCCTGGAAAGATATGCCTACTGATCCATTAGTAGCACAACAGTGATAGGAGTAACCAAACACTTTTTATTGGATTTAAAGCATTTTTGATACTTTTAATAGATCCAAGTGTCTCTTTTTGGTAGTTCATAGGGTGTCTGATAGAATGAACCACTATTATTATGCTAAATGTACATAAGTATTAAACTGATCCCTAATGACTTATGTACATACCCTTGTATTATGGCATCACTTCTCCATTGACAGAGATACTTTGACAGAGACCCACAAATGGCAAAAAATTCAGAGATGAGACAGAAACTTGTTCAGTCTTAAATGTGCTCTCTCTCTCTCTCTCTCTCTCTCTTGCACATACACATGCACAAACACACACACACACACACACACACACACACACACACACCTCCTAAAGTTCAGTTATTATCATGGAATAAGGGGTGGAGATTTGTTAAGAGTGAAAAGCAGTAGATAACTCTAATGAAACAGTGTTTGCCAGGTACAACAGGACAGTTGCAAATACAAACGTAGACCAGTTGTGACAACATATGCAAAGCCTGAGCAAGATCAAGCCAGACAGAATATCAGCACAGAGAAAGGAGATGGTCAGGAGTCCCATCTCCATCTAAAATTCTATTGTCATCTGTTGACCACTAAGTGAGGGAGAAAGAAAAATGAAAAAGACAGAAAGACAGGCACAGAGACAGACAGTCAGAGACAGAGACCGAGAGAATTAGTTTTCTTTAAGAATCCAGCTCCTGAGAAGTTACCCGTGATCTGTAGCTAGCCCTGTATGCATGCACATACTGGCAGTATTATATGCATTTAGTGATTTTGCAAAACTCAAATAACATAAACAATTGACAGGGAATAGTGAAGAGGGCATGGGGTAGGAAGTGGATGGAACAAAATCAAGGGGAATTGTCAAGACACACTAGGCATGTATGAAGTTTTCAAACAATAAAAAAGAATACCACATTATTTTTTAGGTGATAACTATTTTAGAAACAGTTTCCTGATTGACAAAAAGAAAAAAAAAACATTTTATTAACAGAAAGTTTATAAAGCCTATGAGCCCAAATATTCACTTTTTTTAACATTATCATTATAAGGATGTAATGATAGTGATTGTATTCATTTCCTGGTAAGCGTGCATATTTGTTATTTAAAAATTCCCAGTAAGAATAAAGAAAATGAAATTCAAATAAGTTGGCAGGCATAGATCTAATCACAATAAATATGAATGTACTAATAAAAACAAAATGAAGCAATTATGTAAACTTCAGCCATGTACTTTACAGGGGACGAATTAGAAGAGTAAAGCCACAACTGGAGTGAAAGAAAATATCCACTTCTTGTGCAACCTTAGTAGGAGCTACTTCAAATACATTCGCTCAGCTTTCCATAGCCAACTGAACACTGATTTTCTTCAAACGGCAATTTGTCAAACTTAAAACTACATTTTCCAGGCTCCCTTGTAGTAGGTGTAGCCAATGAAGCATAAACTGTAGCTCCAAGGAAATCTCTTTAATCGAAGTTCACTCAGTTGGAAGGAAGACCCATGTTGCACTCCTTGCCATTTTCTCCTTCTGATGACTGGAATGTGGATGTGAGGTGAAGGCAAAAATTAAAGCAGCATGTTCAGAAGGATGTAAGGTGAGGAGATAAGGTTATTGTTCTGCAGCAATCATGGGCTGCTTCTTTAGCTCCAGATAGCCTGTCTCTAGCTTGATTTTATGTCTAAATAATATGGTGGGTAGGTAGGTAGGTAGATAGATAGATAGATAGATATATAGATAGATAGATAGTGTTAATTTAAAAAGGACCAGACAGTTTACTTGATTTCAGTAACATATATCTATTCTAAGTCTTAAGTGGTATAAAGAAATAATAATCAGTGTTCCGGGACATTATTAAATAGGACAATATTATCTTATCCATCTATTCATGCCTACTACTTCCCTCCAGATGAAGACTTGAACCACTGTTATTTTTATCATTATGTAGATATTGCTTATCAATAACTTAAAGAGTATACAAAGTGTATAGGGTCCAAGATCCAACATTCAAAAAGAAGATAAAATTACTTGAAAAATCTTTATTCACATGCTTTGCTGAGTCCAGACTCATCTTTGACCTTAGCTGACTTCCAGCAAAGGTCTCTACACAGCTAAGTATGATCAGATGTACACAGACTACTAACTATGAATAGTTAAGACAGTCTCTCAGCATGTGAGTTCAGTGAAATGTTATTTTATACTCTTGATTAATACTTCCATGGTGTTATTAACTCAACAATCACATATTTGCCAAACTCAAGGCCTGAAAATAGAGACCTTTATCTCAAAGTAAGTACTCTCAAATCACACTGCAGCAATACTGGGAAGACATAGGAAACACTGGTGGTATCATCTTTCCTAAAAGGAAAATGAACAAAAAACATCCACATATTAAAATATGTTAAAATTATATACATTTTAGAATATATATATATATATATATATGTATATATATATATAATACACTACCTTTAAACTTGTATCATTTAAAGTATCTTATTAAAGTAATGGTTTATGTTCTTACAATTAGAAATACCCTTTTAATGAAACAATATGTTTTAGTCACAATCATTAGCTCTGTATTCTGATACCTTGCCTCAAAACTCAGTAAAATGGTACATGAGAAAGCAGGTGAGTTTGTATCTATTGTTGTTTCAACATTTTCAAACTAAAGCTTTTTTCAATTAATTTTCATTCAACACAAACACATGTAATATCTATGTAGTAACCATCTGTATATGAATTTATTACAGACCTTATGTCCTGGGAATAAGATGTGTAATAAACTTTTGTATGAGACTATAAATATACGCTGTTTTGAGAACATGATTTTGCTTTCTTTGACAAAAACGAATGGGTTGTGATTTCTTGATGATTTTTATGACTCTTTTTTTCTATCATCTAGAAGGCATTGAGTGTAATTGGTTCCAATAATAGAAATTAATAGAAAGATGAAAATGGAATGAAGCATACACAGAACTAGTTATTTTAGCACACCAGCCATGGTGAGAATAAGGACTGGTGCCTTAGAACTGTAGTCTATTAGCTACACAGGTTGAAGCTGAAGGGTAACTGACAGAGTTGACATAACCAGGTCAGAGTGTTCTGGCAGACCCTTCCAAGCAATAACAAAGAATTAGTGTGATCAGGACCATGTGTCCCACTTGAGTGGGGCAAAGTTCTGGGTCTCATAGAAAGTAGGGTAAGAACTCTATCTATATAATTATAATTAATTGAAACCTGTGAGATATAGCTAAGGATATATTATTTATTCATATCAATATTTTATAACATAGGCCAGGTTGCCCAACCAATATATTTTGAATACTAGTACTATAAGATATTCAAATTCCAGTTGTTTCAATACCCACATTCAAATACCCAGCCAGAGCTTTGCAAGACATCTTTACATATCAACTTAAGATATTCTATGGTAGAGAAGTCTTTTTACATTTTGTAAATCAGCATTCAGAAATTAACATGAAAATATAGTCTTCTTTAAAATAATTATTAATATATTATTGTAATAATGTTAAACTCTACTTAAGGGGCATTTAGATTGTAGCCAGAGGTACATAGAGGACTCGAGGCAGAGAGAAGTTTGTGCAAGTCAAATTGCGGAAATTGATTTCTTCTGACTCTCTCACTCTCTGAGGCATTAGGGGGATGAAAGGAACTAAGTGTTATTGAGAGCAAAACTTTGAATTTTCTGGGGAATTTAAACTTTCTGAAAGTGAGTAAGGAAGTATATATACACAGCACTAGTGCGTTAGACACTTGTTGAAATGATTGGATGTCATACATATATAAACAGTATATATATATACACACATGCGTATAGATATGCACATATTAAATGTATGCATATTACATATTTTATATGCAAATGCTTAACAAGAGTGCAGTAGCCTCAACCTCATAAGATCTTTATTTATTTTATAATAAGTTAATTTTTTAAAGAGACCATTTTTTAGACACTACAGTTTTAATTCATATATACAAACCTTGAAGCAGGCAGGGTGGTTCATTAGATAAAGTGATTCTAAGCTTGAGGTGGAATTGTATCGCTGGAACTCACATGGTAGGAGAACAGACTGTAATACATTGTGACCTACACACACACACACACACACACCTTGCCATTGGCTTATACACCTCCACAAACTGCATTTATTATAACAGCCTACTGTGGTGTGCTGTTAAAGATACGGAAACCCTGTTAAATATTTAACCATCCACTTCTGCCAAATATTTCTAATAAAAGGTATTTTGGAGGGGAGGGATCAAGTACTCTGTACAAACACATTAGAGTTTTATTAATGGAACAAGTATGGTTTTAATTTAGTACTACATAGAAAATAAGCATGAGACTGTTGTACATGATTTTAAAAAAGTCAAGGACTGTATTGTGGGCTACTATGGACATGGTAAGCAGCTAAGAAGCACTAATTTTTGTGATAGACCAAAAAAGGGGGGAGGGGAATATTTCCATATGTTTCACAAAGGAAGAATATTGGTAAGGTGCATTTTAGGCAGAAAACAATCACTCAAAGATAAATATAGCATATTAAAAGAGGCAAAACAAGTATCAGTATAATTAAAGACTCATTGTTTTGAATAGGTAAGCATGGCGCTCTAAGAAGGCTGTAGAAACAACTTGGATTTGGTTATGAAAAGCTGTTATGTTTTCAAACCACTAACTATCATAATCCAGATTATATTCTGATACATGTAGATGGTGGGCTGATGAAGATGGATATTAGAAGCTATATTCTGTAGGCTGTTGCAGGTTTCCAGGTAAAATGGGATCACAGTTCTCCCTGTGGCTGGACAGAGATATGCCACAGAATCATCTTAGAAACAAGAAAGGAGACGTACAAGAGAAATTGAGAAGAAGCCTCAGCAATGTACACTGGAACAAAATGAAGAAACTGTTGAGATGTTCTCTATCACTATTTGGCTGTTGATGTGACGTCATGGAGGGTACAATCCAAGGATTATCCTGAAAGCTTTTCAGCTTGCAAAGGATGCACAAAGGAAGAAACTATGGAAAATTGAATGAGTTTTACTAAAGAAGTAATTAAGAAGCTGTATCTTCTGTGACTAGGTGCACCCTAATAGAAAACCAGACCAGGAGGAATAAGAAAGAAAGCTAGAACAGTGTTGAATAAGAAAATTGTCATGCCTTCACCACCGGGGTCCATGAATTTATAAAAGAAAACACTCTACTTGATAGAATAACATGGAAACAGGACAGAGAAATTTAAAGGCATAATAATGTGCAAGAGACTAATTAAAAAAAAAAAAAAAGAGCCCAAGATCTATAGGTTGTATGTTCATTGCACTGATGTTCCAGAAGTAAGAAAATGATGGGATTTAGGTCAGTTTCATGAATGTATACAGTAATATGATAATGATTATTAGTGTGATAAGATATAGCCAAGAAAGGATTATAATCACCAAGATAAGTGTGGACAAGCAGACCAACCACTGTGATCACAAATGTTTATGCTTGCTTATGAAATGGCATCTTTCTGATGTTTATTTGTGCTCATGGTATGTTGCCAGCTTTCTATGAGAGCTCCATGTGGGATAATAGCAGCTCTAAGTAGCAGTTCTCTGTGGCTAGGCGTAAGGTCATGGTGTGCTCCCTTGTGGCTCCTAAACAGCTGTTCATGAAAGTTTGAAGTATGAACTCATTGAAGACATTCAGGGTTGAATTTCCAAGATTAAAATCATCCCATCTTTCTTCTACTTTTCCTGTCTTCCCTTTAATTCATTAACAGAAGAACATAGTAGATATTTTCATTTTATTTATTATTTTAGAAATTCCCATGCATAAACATTTTGTTATATCTACTTCCACTACCCAAGTCTCTAATTTTTCTCAGAACTCTGAGCTGCATCTTGCTCCCAACTTCATTATTGCCCTCTTTTCAAACTCCGCTGAGTCTTTTTCATGTTGCCAATATGTGCATGATGTAGAACCACCCACGGGAGCAGGGACAACTTTCCTGAAGAAAAGCAACTCTCCATCTTAGGGCTTACTCACTTAAAATAGCCCAAAGATTCCACAGGCACTGACCCCAAAGGCTGACTTACATTAGAACAACCATTGAAAAATATCTAGAGTTATTTCTAACAGTATGACACCACAATTTTAAGAGAATAGTGTCCTCATATTAATAAGATATTTCTGAAAAAAAAAAAACTCAATAAACTTAATAAAAGCTCTTATTCAGCTAGGACTTCCATCTCTGGAGCATAGTTATTTTCAAGTCATGTGATGGCATTTCTTGTATCTAACTTGACCTGTAGGCAATAGTTATGCGATTTCACTAAACAGATTCTGAATCTTTCACCAAGTAGGGATTTTAGAAGTTCGACATCTTCATTGTGTTGCTAAGGTATCCCTGATGATACAGTTATTGAAAACATTCAGCATCCCATTGACTGACCACTGTCTTTTTTATCCACAAGACTTTGTGTCTGTGAAAAAGAAAGAGGTGGTTGCTATCAGCTTTGTGTCTTCAGTGTTTATCATAGTTCTAGGCATGGTGTTGTTTCCTTGATGCTTGTGCATGTGACATCAAAAGACCTTGTTTATAAGTGGGAACAAAGCACAGCCAAAATATAATTAGTAAGCATGTTCTGGAAACATATGAAAAACTCCATCAACAATGGAAAGGAATTCTCAACTCAGGTTTGAATGTGGTGTTAAAGAAAAGACGTCCCAAGAGATGTGAAAGAAAGAAATCAGTGTTTGAAAATTCTTAAGCTCAATTTGAAAAACGTTCATGTAAGAGTAGAGAAATGTGTCACTCAAGTCTAAGTGTCTATTTAAGGGTACAGAAATGATAAGAGTGAAGTACTGAAGACAGAGCAAAACCTGAGTGTTAGCTCTGACACCATCGGATTAAACTGACACTACCCCTAGGGCCCTTTTAACTTCTTTAGCTTCTTCTCACTGGAGCTTGAAGATGAAGGTCTCTACTACTTGCCTTGTCCTCTGCAGGCATTAATAGCATCATGAGACCACTGATAGGTAATGATAAAATCTGAACAGCAAAACTGTGTGTGAACTCTGGTTCTGCTTGTTATCTTATTGGCAGGTAGAAAGATGGGGGGATTCTTTAACTGAGTAATATTTTCTGAGACCTGGTTTCAGTAAACTTAAGAGAACAGCTCCTGTTTTGCTACCAAGATTTTATAAAAGTCATTGGCAGATTGCAAAATGAATCATAATGTAAAGTTCTCATCTATTTGTTTTATACAAACTATGCATGTACATATTGTGATTTTTGTTAGCTTTCCTAGAAAAATATCTTAGGAGATAAGCAGGACTTATCACATTGAGTGGCAGAACAGTTGCATAGCTGGTGTCAAGCCCTTGGGTCCAATGCTTTGTACCACAAAAAGGAAGCAAACTTAATGACACACGTGATGGATTGCTCTTGTAATTTCAGTACTCATAAGGGAGAGCCAGAAGAACTGATGAAGTCAGCATAAGTTTAAACTCAGATTACACTGTAAGGTCAGTTCTAAGCAAGCCTGGGCTATAGGATGAGATCCTATCTCAAGAAACAAAGAAAAATATATCTATAATTTTGCAGTGATTATTTAAATTAATCAGACTATGTAATTTAAATATTTATTAAAATAATTGTACTCAATATGTGATCTCAAGGACAATAAGAGAATACATTTTCTTTGGTAATACAGTTCATAATAAACAAATTTGAATCTGCAAAATTCCTAAAGGGCACTGTTAGACATCTGAGTATGCAATGGTATTTTACGATAGCCACATTTTTCTTGAGTTTCTGCCTTAAGAGAAAACAATGCTATTTATTTAGTGTTCTTATGAACCCTAAATTTTAGGTCACAACTTTTCATATCATGCTGATGAGATAATAATAATCTTCTTTGACAGAATTCCACTCCTTACCTATAAGCAAACTAGTTTGATTGAAAGTACTAAGTTTTTACATCTATGGCTTATTGTTAATACTCAATGGTTGTCAGCCAATGTGCTCAACACGATTCAAAGTGAGGCAGCAAAGTAGAGAATTTCAGGATCATCAGGAAACACATACTTTATTATGAAAGAGAATGAAGCTTAACATACAAGTGTGAAGAATGTATTTGGTAATATAGAAAAAAGGAGAAACTGTACATATGCAGCTCTTGACATTTGAAACTTGTAAATAAATCAAACCATACTTTCAAAAGGGACAAAACTCAAAGACCTAATGTAACTTTTAACTATGTGGTATCTCATGTCACATGCCTTGATTTTTCAGTGCCAATCTCTTCCTTTGTATTTAGGTAATTTACCATTGATTCATCTGCTCAAAATTAGGCCCATTAGGACCTTCATTGAATGAATATCATTCTACTTAATTTGAATGAATGGAGTAAAAGGAAATATGGTGTCACAGGAAAGAATAATGTCAAAATAAAATAAAAGTGAATCTTAGTTTCAAAGAAAGGCTCGTTACAATACCATTTTATTTATCTGCATAAATAATAAATTGTATTTTGCAAGATGAAGGAGGGTGCAATCATTATTTCTTTGTGTTCTCTAAATAATGGATGAGACATTTATAAAATTGGACTCCAACTATGAAGTGTTTATGTGGTTTAATATCTAATGTATGCTCCCACTGACAGTTGACTGTCTGCAATCCAAGGGAAGTGTGTGTCAGAGCTGTGTGGCTCTGATAGATTGACAGCTGTGCCCTGCAGAGGAGGTTAAGTCTTACCATGCAGGAGTCCACATCTGAGCCAAAGCTCAACCTTGAAAGACAAGCTTGACAGCTTACGAGCATGCTGGAGAGCTCATTTGTAGGGGTGTTAGGATGATTCACTTCTGTAAGGCAGCATGGCATTAGGAGCATTGGATAATTTTTGTGGACTTTGTAAGTAGTATTTATTTGGAGTAAAGTAAATATCTCAGTAGTTCTTCTGACTACGGAAACAGAAATGTTTATCAAGAAGTGTTTTGCCTTTGGTTTCTCTCATACCCATGATGAGAAAATGTCTTTTCCATTCAGCCACCTAAGGGTACATTTTCTGATAGTAAAATCTAATTTTATACAAAGGAGAACATATCTGACACTCGGTAGACTACTAGTGAATATATATTTAACAAATGACTAGGTTTTCACAAGCATACCTTAAATAATGTGGGAAAGATGACAAAACTATACTCATAAGTGTAAAAAGTATCAGTGAAGGATACGTTAAGGTAGATAATTAAAGGATAATTTATTTTTAAATGTGAAATCCATCAAAACACTATATTTCATTTAGTGATGAAAACAAAGCAAAAAAAAAAAAAACAAAACTTTGCCTCGCTTCAACACTTCATAGAAATGACAACAAATCCTTGCCACCAGATAAAAATTAAAGGATTCAAAGATAAATTACTAAAGCAGCACCAAGCCAACTACCGTCTCTATCTGAGAATGCTATCTGACTAAATATGACTAAATGTGAAATGAATTTTTGAAATGAGGGCCATATCTTGCCCAAATAATTACTGTATTAAAACCAATGTCACTTTTTGTGGAGGGCGGGCCGATGAAATATTTAGCAGAAGACAGTCTTCACATTACCTTTCTTTTGCAGTTGCATATTTTTCCTCTTTGTCCTTTGCCTCAATAATGCTGAATAGCTGGATGTTAAACAAGCTTCAAAGTGCAATTTCCAGCTTGAATGATGTATTTGACTAAAAAATGGCATATTAGCAGTGCTCAGCTTTATCACTACATATCATTATGTTTGCTTTGAACCTGTCCTCCAAAGCACTATGTAATATGCATTTCTAGTACTTAGAGATCAGTTACAATTTCATATCTATTTTTTTTTTGTCCCTATGATTTTCTTCTTACTGAAAATCTTTTTTTGTTGTTGTTTTGATACTTTATTTACATTTCAACTGTTTCCTCCTTTCCAGATCTCCCCTTTGGAACCTCCTTATTCCCTTCCCCCTCCCCTGCCTCTATGAAGGTATTCCCCCACCCACCCACCCATCCACTCTCATCTTCCCTCCTGGGTGTTCTCATATACTGGAGTATCTAACACCCTCTGGCCCAAGGGCCTCTCGTCCCCCTGAAGGAATCTTTAATACAATTACATTTTCAATGAATTAAAACCACCCAGATATTTGTTATACAATGTCAGAACATGAGGCCAAATGGCTGAGCAGTGTTATGATTGGGGCTGCTACAAGAAAATCAGAATCAGAAACTTAGAGATATATTAGTTAATGTCATATAGGAAAAATTGCAAAATGCATTATATTGAATTTCTCCCTGACTTGGGAAAAGTTATAATCGTTTCTAATTTTCTTTCATGTGATATATGGCTATCTGAAATCAAGCAAACAGAAATTTCTAAATGTCAAAGAATAAAGTATTTAATAAACAAAAGACACAGCCAAAAAGTCTGCTGTATTCTGGAAATGTCCCCTACACAATAAAGTTGACAAGGCAGAGTGCCATTGTAGCATTAACTGCAGGCTTCCGAATGGAAGTATATTTCTCTGTAATTAAGACTCTGAATCTGAAGAAGGATCTACACAAGATTCTCTTTTTTTATGGTAAATTGTTCCATAATAAGAGAGTCAAGTGATGTATGTGGTGGCTACTGGACAGTCTCTGCTTTACAAAAGCAAGTTGTTGCTCTGCATATCTCTTCTTTCTCTCCTGCTTCTTCTGCAGCAGAACTTTTTTTTTTTTTTTTTGAATGAAAGGCAAGACCTGGGATTACTTGCATAGCTTAAATTCTGGATATTGGGAATACACACACACACAAAGCAGGCAATGTCTCATCATCTGTGCAAGTAGTTCTTTGACTGTCCTTCTGAGAACAATAATCACATGTCAAGCCAAAAGTTTCCAACCCCATTTAAAGACACAGGAGAACAAAGACTCCCTGAAACCATAGAGTAAAGGAGCCAGGATATCTTTATGTGTTACAGTTGCAGCAATTTCCACAATGTATAAAATACTCAGTCCATTAATGCACTTAAAAACAAATAAACAAAACAATAACACCAATAAAAAGTCCTGCAATAACTCCCACCTAATAAATACACTGAGAGTGGAAATGAATCATAATTTGTGTTCATTTGTGAGTGAATGGTGTGTAGATCCTGGAAAAGGTAAACTGGAAAACAAAACAAACAAACAAAAACAAAACAAAACAACAACAAAAAACAGAGGTGGACATTGTGTTTGGCTCCAAAAGGCAACAAGGTAGATATTAGACAGGACTTTCAAGAAGTATGCTGAGCTTTCTCTAACTCTAGTTGGCAAGATCTAAAGATGTACCAAAGAAACAAATGAAACTTTCCCTGATTTCTTTTGCAAAGATCACCAACAATGCTCCTTTGCTCACCCACTGCCATAATTTTGGAGATAATGAAAATTTTGATCAAACATAGATTGCCATAGCCAAGCATTGTTACTATGTTCCTGGTCACATCCGTTCAAAATAGATTGTCTCCAGATTCTCTAGATCAAATCCTACATGGTCCTGGATCTGTATTAGCCAAGTCTTTAATCTCAGAATTAATCCTCATTTCTTAGTACTATGTATTAATTAAAAGTTGCAAGGTGATTAGCATGATCTTAAATTGCAAAGATTTATTCTAGTATTTTACCATTACTAAAATCTGACTCTTGGTCACAAGAAAGCAGGCTGTGGCTGTCAGTTCCTCAACAAATCACTGGCTCTATGCCACTGCACACAATCTCTTTTTACATTGATTAGTGATGCTAGTCAGGATAAAATGGCTCCTGTTTCGAATATGTAATCACTTTTCTTAGGCAAACAGATGCCCATGTCCACATTTCTGTGTGAGAGTTGTAGCTAAGAGTGGGCTCCAGGAGTCAACACAGCTCTCTAGCTCTCTGCTTTTCGATAAGGACCAGCAACTGCAGAAAGTCCTGGTGAATTAATGCAGTCAACAAAAAGTGGAAGCCACTGGGGAATGTTAGCAAACAGTAGGAGAATCCTTGGCTACAGGATTACAGACAAGATTACATCTCTGTAAATGATCGTGTGCTCTTGCTTCCTGCATCTCTTCCTTCCTTCCTGCTAGAATGGACAATGTCTAGAAGGATTCTATGCCTAAATGAAACTTAAGTGATTGATTTTAAGTATATATTTTTTCTATTTTCTAAAAAGGATGTGTGAGTTAAAAAGGTGTATGACTTGTTAATGACCACCAACCTTATTAAGGAGTAATCATTTTATCATTCATGGGAAAGTGCTGTAGGACACTAACGCTATCAAGGATGATTTTTATAGTATCTTTTTCTGGACTATCTATATTCCTTTCCTTATTTACTACTTGGCTATGTTCATTTATCAATTTTTTTTCGTTCAATTCGGTAAATTTATGCCATTGGATTTTTTTCTAGAAGTCATGGAATATAATGAATAAAATGAAGATAAAGGAAATGGTAATACTCACAGTTACCGCCGTCACAGCAAATTGTTGTAGTGACTGTTTTTTATAATAGCCAGAAACTGGAAACAACCCAGATGTCCCTCAACAGAGAAATGGACACAAAAAATGTGGTACATTTACACAATGAAATACTACTCAGCTATTAAAAACAATGACTTCATGAAACTCGGAGGCAAATGGATGGAACTTGAAAATATCATCCTGAGCGAGTGAATACAGTCACAGAAGAATGGAATATACTCACGTGGTTATTAGCCCAAAAGTTTGAAATACCCAAGAGTCACTTCACTGCAATCATAGGGCTGAGTGTGAGATTCCAGATAGAGGAGTTGGAGAAAGGACTGAAGGAGATGAAGGAGTTTGCAGCCCCAGGGAGAGAGCAAAAGTGGCAACTGGCCTGACCCCTCCATGCTCCTAGAGACTGGATCACCAACCAAAGAATACACATGGAGGGACCCATGGTGCTGGCCACATATGTGGCAGAGGAAGGTCATGTTAGCCATCAGGGGGAGCAGAGGTCTTTGGGCCTGAGGGTGTTAAATCCCCCAGTATAGGAGAACACTAAGGAGGGAAGAAGAGAGTGGGTGGGTAGGTGAGTGGGGGAATACCCTGATAGTGTCAGGGGGAGTGGGGAGGGAATAGGTAGGTTCCAACGGTGAGATCTGGAAAGAGGGAAACATTTGAAATGTAAATAAAGTATGAAAAGAAAGAAATTAAATTGAAAAAGGAAGAAAATAAGAAATGCTCATGTATCATGACTAATATATCTGCCATATGTCTTCCAATCTATTAATTTCTAGTAAATTTCTGAGCATATATTAAATGTTCAATACTATTTTTATCCATGAAAGGCTATCTCTGAATTAAGCACTACTACAATTCAATGCTGGATATTTTTTGTTTTGTCTACAAGTCACTTATTCAAAGTGTATTGCCCTAAAATCTAGTGAAGATATCA
Source organism: Rhynchomys soricoides (assembly GCA_019843965.1). Classification (NCBI taxonomy): domain Eukaryota; kingdom Metazoa; phylum Chordata; class Mammalia; order Rodentia; family Muridae; genus Rhynchomys; species Rhynchomys soricoides. Next base: position 1,684,754 of record JADRCH010000099.1, on the reverse strand, counting down.
TTAATTTCTTTGCTGTCAGAAAGGTGGTAGATCATATCCTGAGATTTTAAATATCTTAATTAATTTAAAAACTATGTATGCCAGGGGTAGACATGCAGATATAAGTGAATAGATCTGTTTATAATTGCTAAGCTATTCACAATGTAATGTAATATTAACACCTAGTGGAGAATCTTCCTCAAGGTTTGAAACATATCTGTACCATTTTTTTTTTTTTTTTGGTGACATTGGTCATCCTAACTTTACTAATCTTTAAGCTGTAAAATGGAATACATGATAAAAAATTTGAATACCTAATCCAGAGAGTTCTTAGAAGAAATGATAAGTGTAATGTATGATACATGTTAAATACTTGATTTAGCAAGAGCTGAATATATCTTGTACTGCTCTTCTTATGAGGAAAAACACTTTTAAAAATACTATATAATGTAGTTAAATCACAGCTTGTTATCTTTTTAAGCTAAATAATTTTATAGAATTATATATTATGTAATGAATTCTGATATATTCTTTATCTTCTTTTTTGATTCTACACTCTTTTATATTATTTTATTTTAGAATGTTATGCAAATCCCACTAAATGAATTTCATAATATACCAAAAATGCCTTTGTTGGAAAATGAATGATATTGATAGTGATTGATGCTGAGCAGTTGCTGTTGGGAATGTGTACATTGTATATGCAGAGCTTAAAGGATACCCTACAGGAGTCATTGAACACTTGTGGGTCTTGGAGTTCAAAATCAGGAATTCAAGCTTGGTGGCTCATACAAGCAGAGCCACCTCATTAGCTTCCTAGACTATTACACTTTAAGGAAAGAATTTCAGTGTCTGAAAAGCATATGCTCAAGGATATAATTTCATTTTCTGAATAATTAATATCCATAGATTTTGAGACAAGAGTATTTCTGACAGTAAAAAAGTGGGAGGAGAGTTTTTTCTCAGAAAAAAATAAAAACATATAATGCACAGCCTGAACAAGATTGGATAGAGAATTTGAAGTAAGAACTGTCTTAGAAAAGCTTGGATGGCTGTTTTTTCAACATGATAAAAATAGCTTGATATTTAAAATGAATTCTGTATTTATACTTAAAGACTCTGAGCTAACTCCTTGTACATTAACATTCTGTGCACTGCAAGTGTGCTAATACAAAGTCATGTAAATGTATAGGTCAAGGGGGTCGTTTGGTTTCTTTGGGCATTAGCACAAAGATACTTGTGCCTTTCAATACAGTCTCTAATTCATTTAAGTATTACATTTTCAGTTCTCAATTAGGTTTTCAAATCTCAGTAATCTGATGAAATTTCTCACCAGCATGTCTCACTTTTAATAATTTAGTCTCTAACTACATTCCTTGATTTTATGTGATGTTATCATGACCTACTCACAGCTTCTTAATATGCTTTTCATATTTATGTATATAGAATCTTTCATACACTTAGCATTTTAGCTATATATAGATATTGCATAAATTAGAAGTGTCCTTAAAACTTTACAGCCAAAATAAGAATTCATAGATTTTGATCAAAATTATGCATTTTATTTTAATTTATTTATGAATAACATAGACTCAAAGTTTTATCGCATTCTATTCTGAATAAAGATATTTAAAGCTTCATATCCATAGTGATCATTTATATTTAATGAAGAATTTATATGTAAGTTTATATCATTGATTGCAAAGTCTTCTAATGGAAAACTCATTGAAGAAAATCATTCCTGATATAAAATCTTATTATCGTCTTTTCTTCCTAAAAATCCTATATTTCTTGAAAAGAAAATGAGACTTTTTTTTAATAAAATTTGACAGAAGGTATACTACAAATGAAATGACTATTGAGCACTTGGATAATATTTAGAAAAGTCATGAAGTTAATAAACCCTTCCCAAAATTTATATAGAATAAAAATATATTTTGCTTCAATTTCTTGCATTAGTAAAAGTGTAGACTAGAAACAATAAAGAAATCCTGGACAATGGAAACTTCCTCCTAGTATCAGAAAATTGATAATGATTTTGTATATAAAATCATACTAATGAACAAGAAAAACAATTTAATTGACAATGATTTTGTATATAAAATCATATGAATGAACAAGAAAAGCAATTTCTTATTCTCCTGGAAATAGCAAATATTTTGTGGTAAAATAATATCCTGAAAATAAGCATTTATATTTACTCTGAATTCTATTCCCCTCCTGTATTTGTGTGTGTGTGTGTGTGTGTGTGTGTGTATGATGCTACCAGTCTGGAAATCACTACTTAGAACAAGCTGGCTTCGAACTCAAGGAGATCCTCCTGCTTCTATCTCTCTGTTGCTGGGGTCAAAGGTATGCCCCATCTGGCCCAGTTGAATTGCAGAGACTTGATGTACAAGGTTGGAGGAATACCCAGGGAGCTCCACCTTCTCAGAGGAGAAGGGATAGGGGCATGGGGGGACTGTTTGATGAGAGGGGTAACAATGGGGATGTAAAATGAATTTTCAGACATGAGCCAAGCATGGCTGTCCTCTAAGAGGGCCAACAAACAGCTGTAGACTTGGATGCAAATACTTATACACAACCAATGGAGAGAAGCTGGGGGACCCTTGTGGTTGAATTAGGGAAAAGCTGGAAGAAGCAGAGTAGGAGGGCAGCTCCATGGGAAGACCAGCAGTCTCAGCTGACCTGGATCCCTCAGATTTCTCAGACACTGAGCCACCAAACAGGCAGCATACACCAGCTGATATGAGGCCATATAAACAGCAGAGAAATGTCTGGTCAGGCCCCAGTGAGAGAAGACCTCCATAACCTTAGAGAGACTTGAAACCCCAGGGAGTGGGGAGGTCTGGTAGAGTGAGGGTGGGAGTGGGGGGTGGGGTGTGGGGACATCCTCTTGGAGACATGGGGGGGAGGAGGAGGTATGGGATGAGGAACAGATATGGGAAAAGGGCAGACTGAGAGGGAGATAATGACAGGACTGTAAAACAAAAAGATTAAATAATAATAAAAAAAACTAAAAAAAGAAAAGAAAAAAGAAAAATCCATCAATGCCATAGGTATATAGAAGGGATATTCAATTTCATTTTGAATTAAAGCAACAAGATAAGTATCTAATTCACTTGACAAATACCTTTATATTAAGTGCTAACTGTTTAAAATAAATGTTTAATATATTGAGGTTGCAAGAGCAAAAATATTTTTTAACTATTTTTTTTGTTTTTTATAACTTTACATTTTTTACAGTACAGTTGTTGCCCCCCTCCTTGTCCACCACCCTACAGTTTCTCATCCCATTCCTCCCCCCACCTCTGTCCTCAAGAGGATGTCCCTCCCACCCCTGCCAGGGCTCCCCACACTGTGAAGCCTCAAGTCTCCCCAGGGTTAAGTGCATCTTCTCCCACTGAAGTTACCCATGCGTATGGTGTGCAAAAATATTTTTAAAATGTCAAAAGGAAAAATTTAAAAAAAAGTCAAAGAGGTCAAAAAAATTTATTGTGTATGAGATGTTAATAAAATACCTAGAAAAAAAAATGCTGTGGGTTAGAAGTAGGAACTTCTCTGGAAAAAAGGTCATCATCCCTGACCTCAAGCTGCACTACAGAGCAATAGTGATAAAAACTGCATGGTATTGGTATAATGACAGGCAGATAGATCAATGGAATAGAATTGAAGACCCAGAAATGAACCCAGACACTTACGGTAACTTGATCTTTGACAAAGGAGCTAAAACTATCCAGTGGAAAAAAGACAACATCTTCAACAAATGGTGCTGGTTCAACTGGTGGTCTACATGTAGAAGATGGCGAATTTATCCATTCCTATCTCCCTGTAGAAAGCTCAAGTCCAAGAGGTTCAAGGACCTCCACATAAAATCAGATACACTGAATCTAATAGAAGAGAAAATGGGGAAAAGTCTCGAACACATGGGCACAGGGGAAAAGTTCCTGAACAGAACACCAATGGCTTATGCTCTAAGATCAAGAATCGAAAAATGGGACCTCATGAGATTACAAAGCTTCTGTAAGCAAAGGACACTGTAAATAGGACAAAACGTCAACCTACAGATTGGGAAAAGATCTTTACCAATCCTATGTCCAATAGAGGGCTAGTATCCAATATATACAAAGAACTCAAGAAGCAGACTCCAGAGATCCAAATAACCCTATTAAAATATGGGGAACAGAGCTAAAGAGAGAATTCTCAACTGAGGAAACTCTAATGACCAAGAAGCACCTAAAGAAATGTTCAACATCCTTAGTCATTAGAGAAATGCAAATCAAAACAACCCTGAGATTCTACCTCACACCAGTCAAAATGGCTAAAATGAAAAACTCAGGTGACAGCACAGGTTGGTGAGGATGTGGAGAAAGAGGAACACTCCTCCATTGCTGGTGGGAAGGCAAGCTGATACAACCTCTCTGGATATCAGTTTGGTGGATCCTCAGAAACATGAACATAATAATACTACCTGAGGACCCAGCTATTCCACTCCTGGGCATATACCCAGAAGATACTCCAACATATAATAAAGACACATGTTCCACTATGTTCATAGCAGCCATATTTATAATAGCCAGAAGCTGGAATCAACCCAGATGTCCCTCCACAGAAGAATGGATACAGAAAATGTGGTACATTTACACAATGGAATACTACTCAGCAATTAAAAACAATGACTTCATGAAATTTGCAGGCAAATGGATGGAACTTGAAAATATCATCCTGAGTGAGGTAACTCAGTCACAGAAGAATGCACACGATATGTACTCACTGATAAGTGGTTATTATTAAGTTCAAAATACACTGTGAAGAGTTACTTCACAGCAACCATAGGGCTGATTGTGAGGTCCCAGATGGAGGAGGTAGAGAAGGGACTGAAGAAGCTGAGGGAGTTTGCAGCCCCCGGGAGGGAGCAACAGTGGCAACTGACCTGACCCCACGATACTCCCGGAGACTGGATCACCAACCAAAGAATACACATGGGGGGACCAATGATGCTGGCCACATATGTGGCAGAGGAGGGTCTTTTTAGCCATCAAGGTGGGGGGTGTTAGATGCCCCAATATAAGAGAATGCCAAGAAGAGAATATGAGAGTGTGAGGGTGGGTGGGTTGGGGAATACCCCCATAGTGGCAGGAGAGTGGGGAGGAAATAGGGAGGTTCCAAAGGGGAGATCTGGAAAGGAGGAAACATTTGAAATGTAAATAAAGTACCAAAAATAGTCTTATAATAGATAGAAAGTGATTGAAGATAGAACCAATTGAAGATGTACGTAGTAATGTGCAATGTTTGAAAGTGAGGAAACAACACTGGCTTGAGATATTTTCACCTCACTTATTGAAATGAACTATAAACAGAGCAAAACGAGACACTATTACTATTTTCTGAATGGACAAGTGGTTTTTTAAGGAGCAACAATGAAGACACTTAAAAAAAGTCAAATTAAATAATCAAAATAACTTAAAAGAAATGGCTTGCAGATCAAAGAAAAGGTTTCAAACACAGGGAGTGACTTAGTGCATATGTTACTGGGACATACAAAACTAAGACTACAAATTGACCACCAGATTTAACAATGTGTTGGTGATTTTGATATGAGATAGTAGATATAAACATTTGATTGCAGACATTTCAAGGGAGAATTAATGAAGAAGAAGCAGAAATAACTGAAATAGAAAAATAACTAAGAAGAATGTTACAGAAAATGTAATGAATAAAGATGACATCAGATCAATTTAACCTAACTCCTTGTGTCAGTATTTAATGAACATTGTTTTATTAATTGTTGTAACAAAACATTGAGATAACTGTTACTGCTATCTATGGGCTATACATGAGAAAAGTGAGCTACATTAAGGTGAATGAACTTATCCAGGGACTTAGAAACATTTTTTTTTGAGTAAACATTCCATTCATTTATATCTCAATTGATATCCCACTTCCTGGTTACCCCTTCTACCAACCTTTATCCCACATCTGCCCTCCCCCCTCCTTTTTCCTTGGATGAGGGTGCTCCCCCAACTACCCACCCTCCCTATCCAGCCCCACCACTTCATCATCCCCCTAAGCTGGGGTGTCAAACCTCTCTAGAACCAAGGGGCTCCCCTTCCATTGCTGTCAGGAAAGGCCATCCTATGCTACATATGTATCTGGAGCCATGGGTCCCTCCAGGTACACTCTTTGGTTGGTGGTCTAGTCTCTGGAATAATTGGGTGGTCAGGCCAGCCTATGTTGTTCTTCCAATGATGTCTACGATATGTCAACTATTGAGTAGTAAAGCTGTGTGATTTAGCCATTGGGAGAGGAGTACGTGGTGGCTTAATACAAAGATATTCACTAATAAAAATTATTCTAAAAAAATATGTTATTTTTGGCTACAGGTTTAGTTAGCTCAGCTACTCAATAATGTCAGAAATCCTACTCAGTTATTAAAAATTAGTAAGCTCCAATAACCGTGTCATCAAATGGAAAAAACATTTAAAACTTGGAAAGAAGATCAAAGAAGGTAAGCTTTTCTGTGAAGATGACATTCTAAGAGAGTATGCTCCTTGTTGGCTTTAAAAAATAATAATTTGTCAGCATGCTTGCTAAAAGAATGACTAGATATTTTGAAGCGCTATAATAGTCATTAAACCATACCAGCATGAAGACTAAGGTCAAGTGCATCTACTCAGTTAATAGGCACAGTGCTATTAAAGAAAATACTCAAGACACAGTAAGTGAGAAAGGTATACAAATGACACAATTACATTCTTAAAATGACAGCGAACAGTTTGAGAGAGTATTACAAAGAAGGGGCGAAGTTTCTTCAATGATTTGTGCAGGACTTTGGCTCACTTTAGTTGTCTAACATCCCAGAGCTGATAAGGAAAAAAAAAGCTCTGCAGGACTCTGCCTTCTCTACATTTAGGCTGCACTGGCCCTGCCTCATCCTTTCCAAGAATGCTCTGCGGTTACCTCCTGTTTAGGTTCACCTCTTCAGTCCTTCTTCCAGTTTTCCTCATAGATAGCTAGTGATTAGATTGTCTCACAGTTTGTGCCCTTACCAAATTTGCAGTTCAATGCCGTTCTAGAAGAGAAAATTGTGTGGTAAGTCAATTATAAGGAAAGATGAGTGTGCTCAGAGGTTATCACACTATTTATGTGACTTGTTCTTTCCCATGACCCAGGGTTAGACCTAAATCTCACTTCTTCTGATAGCTCTGTCCTGAGCACTCTGTGTAAAATCCATCTCTCATCCTATGAGAAAGATCTTGTTTTAGTCGCTTCATGAAGAATTTTGATGTTTTCTCAAGAAACACTGGATTTCAGGGCCTTGTTTTACACTGGGTGAACAACATCTCCAATGTCCATTATTCAGTAAGCATTCTGCTCATAATCTGAATAGAAGAGTTAGATGGTCAAACAAAGAAAATATTTAAGCAAATTGGAAGCCTATAAGCAAGTGTTTTGGATATTGTTTTAGTTGCTCCAGAATCTTTTATGGACAACTTCTTTGCTACCAGCCTAGATTTTTGTATTAGTGACTTTTTCTTAGGAGACAGTAATCACTTTTATAATTTTGTTATTGGTAGAAGGATTCTTGGTAGTGTAGCTCTAAAATAAAGTACAAATGGCTTCTCCCCTTGAGCAATGGCCCACGCCAGATGCTGTCATCAAGAAGTTAAACTTCCCAGCTTCCAAAACAGTGTTTTGTATATAGAAAGAAATGCCCCTCACCCCCTCATAGATTTAAGGCAATAAATTGGAAATGAACAGCACTTGCAGGAGATAGGTACTATAGAAAAACAGTTTTCAAAGCAAAAAGTAAAAGGGAACTTATAACAGAGGAAGAAAATGAGAGGCAGTCCAGAGACCACTTCAGAGGGCCCAGCCACAAGTGGAGAGTGCTTACCAACCAAGAGCAGAAAAGAGCAACTAAAAAGGTGGGAACCATGACTAAAGATGAAGAGAAGGGGAAGAGTAGGATCTTCAGGAACAAATAGTTGAAAGAAGGATACAGAAGAGAATACAGGAGACAAGACCAAAGCCACATGCTCATAGGATGGTCAGAGGCAGGGGCTGTTAATAAGACTAAATAGATGAAGATGTTTCTACCAAGACTGATGTCTGGAACTCATTCTTAGGAATCCACATGGTTAAAACTCTCATAAGAACTTCTCTGACCTCAACATACACACACACACACACACACACACACACACACACGCGCGCGCGCGCGCGCGCATGTGCAAAGGAGGAGGACAAGGCAAAAGAGAAGGAGGTAAAGGAGAAGAAAAAGGAGAAGGGATACAGAGAGGGGTGAGAGGGAGAGAGACAAATATAGAGAGGAGAGAGCAAGAGGGGGGGAGGGACTGAGGGAAAGAGGCAGGGAGAAAGAAATATGTTAAAAGTGACAAAGACAAAAAGATAGCTGGGAGCCAGTAGATATTCATCTTCAGAGGCAAGCTACCTTCATCAAGGTTCTTTCTAGAAAGTCAGGGTAAAGGTAATCTGACTGTACCACCTTGCATGACTAAGACCTGGTCTTCAGAACTCTCTAGGTAGAGGGAGAAAGTCTATGAATCAGAACTGCAACGCTCCATGCAGTTAACAAATTCACAGCAAACCCATGGAGTGCAAGGAGTCTCACTAGTTCCCAGGAAAACAGGTGATCTGTGGCAAGCACTGGCAAGAGACAGGGCATAGGGTACGCAAGCAGAAAGCTTCTTCACAGTGCCATGAGTTAAATCTAAACAGAAAAATGAACATGAAAAACACCCACTGCTTGGCCCATGAATAATACCCTCCGGTGGCAGAATAAATATCACACAGATCAACATAGAAAGTAAAAATGCCACAATGGTTCGTACCATTGGGAGGCATGCAAGAAAAAACAGCATAGAAAATAGACTCAGCAAAATCATCGCATTAAAAAAAAGTAGAGAGAAATGATCACCCAAGTATAGGACCCCAACTTTGGCTTTGTTGTCACTGGGGAAGCCACTGACCGATAGCTTTAGGGTTGTAACCTGTGCCTGATGCTGTGGCCTTCTTATAATAATCTGTATTCTGGATTCAGCATAATTGCTCCTTTTGCTTTTAAATTATATTTGTAATTGGATTACAAACATGGAACGCAATATAAGAAGTAAACCTTAATCAAATGAAGTGTGTACTATAGGTTTCCATGAAGCACTTGAACATGATAGTTGTTCATTTATATAAGCGTAAGAAATTTTTATTCACACTTGTTGCATTCCATATAAAATATAATAGGGCCACATATAATATGATGATATGAAAGACAGGTAAGGAGAGAATACTGAAATTTAGAAGTTAAATTTTATTTCGGCAGATTGATGAAGGAACGGAGGCAGGAGGAAGAAGGATAGTTAAAACTATCCTGTGGGGGTATGAGAAACTTTATGAAAACCTATCAGCTTTTAATCCTATTTAAACTATGAATGAATGAAACTGAAGACGTGGACAAAAATCCACACACCCATCGTAAGAGAACCTCCCTCCTGCAGCAAATGGGAACAAATACAGAAACCCACAGGCGGATGTTATGGAGAGACTGAGAATTTGGAACACTCATCCCTAGAAGTGATGTCTCCATCAAATTCTTCCCGTCAGAGATCAGACATCCAAGTGGAAGATGAGACAGAAACAGTATAAGAGCCCAGGAGATGGGGAGCATCAAGAAAATAAGGCGTGATCAAATTGGATATGAACTAACAATATGCACAGGTCCTTCACATATCTGTACCAGCTTGTGCAGCTACATATGATGGGTTTAGTTTAGAGTTTTTATGGGATTCCTGAGTTTTCAAACAATTGGATTTCTTTTGCATGTGTGACTTTTCTTGGATTCCTTTTGGTCTGTTTGCATTGATATGTGTTAGAGTGTATCTTATTATATTTTATTATTACCTCCTGGAACCCTGTTTGTTTACTAATGAGAGACAAAAAGACTGGATTTTGGTGAGAGGGAGGTAGGATCGACTGGAAAGAGTAAAAGGAGGAGAAACTTCAATCAGGTTATATATTGGATAAGAAAACTCCATTTACAATATAAGGCATAAATAAATCTAATGTTTGAAATCAAGAAGATTTTATAATAATATTTGTGAATACCATTATGCTTTGAATAGGTTGTTTTGAGGAAAACTCAATGAAGCCTGTGATAGCTTGAATGCAAATGACTCCCATAGGCTCATAGGGAGTAGCACCATCAGGGGGTGTGGCCTTGTTGGAATAGGTACGGCCTTATTTGAGAAAGTGTATAAGTAGGAGTGAGATTTGAAGTTTAAAATGTTCAGGCCAGGCTCAGTGTCTTGCTCCTCCTGCTGTCTCCCTTTGGCTCTTACACTCTTTCTACCTCTTGTTCATGGGATTCCCTGAGCTCAGAGAGGAGAGATTTGAGGGAGACCTCCAATTTACATTCTCTTTCCACAAGAAGTCTGGCTGTGGGTCTCTGTATAGGTTCCCATTTACTGCTGGAGGAACCTGCTCTGATGACGACTGGATAAGGCAGCGACCTATGAGTATTACTGAGTGTCATTAGGAATCATTTTATTGATTTTTTTTCAGACCGGTAGTATTTGGGTTTCCCTAGCTAGATTTATGGACTATATGATCTCTGTCTTGGTTATCCAAGCAGTATCTAGAATGGGTTCCTTCTCCTGGAGTGGGCCTTAGATCACAATAAACATTGCTTCACTATTCCAACACAATCTGTGTTACTATTGTTCTCGAGTATTTTGTAGGCAAGACAGATTGTAGGTCACAGGTTTTGTGACTAGGTCCGTGACCATGTTTCTTATTTAGTGGCCTCCAGAGTACCTTCCCCATACCAAAGAGACTTGAATATTGGAGTGGGAGCTCCATGATAGAACAGCTTGACTTCTCCACCATCAATGAGTTCAATGGACATTGTCCTCAGCAATGGGCCCTCACTTTAAGTTTGCAGAGAGCAGCCCTTTGTGTTAGTTTGCCTGAGTTGTTAGGAAATTTCATCTCAACCATCCCTCGCTTTCCCGTTTCTCCTTCCATTCCATTCCCCTCCTAGCTTTCTATAGCAATCGTTTCCATTCCTCTTCCTAGGGTTGTTTTTTATAGCTTCATCCATTCCTCTGAGAATTTCATAATTCTTAACAACTAAGTAACATTTCATTGTGCTAATGTTCCCCATTTCCAGTATTTATCCATTATTGGACATCTAAGCTGTTTTCAATTACTGGCTATTACCAGTAGAGCAGTGATGAACAAGGAGGAGCAAGTGATGAACAAGTCTTCGAAGTAGGATATAGAGTCCTTTGGGTATGTGCATAAAGAGTGAAATAGCTAAATCTCGAGGTAGATTTATTCCCAGCTTCCTGAGGGACAGTCATTCTGATTTCTATAATTACTGTACATGTTTGCCATCCCACTAGTAAAGTGTTCCCTTTTCCCACATACTCATTAGTATATGTCATTTGTTTTATTGATCATATATATTTTTTTAATGAAGCATACATTGAGGCTGTATGTCAGTGTTAAAGTGCTCATCTGATGTGTGTGAGACCCTGGATTTCATTTACAGAAGTGGAAAAGACTAAAGTTGCAAATATAGTAGTAACTTTAGTGATATATATATATGATATATGATATATATATATATAGGAAAGGGGAGGGAAAGAGAAGTACAGGACTAGGAGGAGGACAGGAGAACAGGAGCAAGTGTCTCATACCTTGAAGGAAATTTCTAGCCATTAGATATTTATGATTATGCCTTTTTCTTTCCAGATCTTTATATTACTAGTCTGTAATAAAGCACTTGTATGAAAAATGCTTCAGAAACCATGCCTGAAATATTTTTTTTTTGCAAAATTCTAATGTCACCATATATATGTATAGATTTAGAAAATCTCACTTGAAGTCTTTTGATGTCATAGCCTGTTCTTTCATCAAGTGAATTCATTTGTATACCAATTTGTCTAGGTTTAATTTTAATGTTTATAAGTACCCTTGCCTCTCATTCTTTCACATTACCTCTTCCTGTCTGCCTCCGCTCCTCTCTGGCTTCTCTTTTTCCCTCTTGACCCTGTTGGCACCAAATCTTCTGCATCTCTGGGATTTCTTGTTGTCTTTGTTCTGCTTCATGATTTACTACTCCCAGCAGCCCCCATTGTGTGGCCTTCCAGCACAGTAGATAGGCTTTCTCAGCTATTCATATGGTTGTCTGACACTATTGTATATGCTGCAAGCCAGCTAAGGGGGTTTTATCTTCTTAGCCTTTTCTAATTATTCTGATTTGTACTGGTTTTAAGTCAATTAAGCAGAAGCAAACAGAGGATCAGCTCTAGCTTGTACCATTTTTTTTTAAAGGATTGATCTTTTCTGTTTTGTCTTACAAGAACACTATGCATTTTATTCTTTTAATGTATCAGCAATTCAATATTTAACAACCTTCTCACTGTACATAATCCCTGTTTTTTTGAAGCTTCTATTTTGATAGTACTTTACTTGCTGTTTGAGAATACACATCAAGGAGGTTTTACTAGAGACACCTACTTTCCCCTCTGTGTTGGTTAAATCTTTTGTTTGTTTGTTTGTGTTTCTGTGCTGGTATGATAGGACCTCAGACATGGTCAACATGCTCTCCCCCTGAACTGCATCCCCAGCTATGGGTTTCATTCTTCAAATAAACGATTAGGAAGTCATAATATGTAGAGATAGTAATCTACAGAGACTGAATATTGCCTACAAGGAAGAATAGATCTAGGACCATCCAGAAATCTCAAGTGAACTGTCTTTTTTATATTAAATTTGAATTACAGGATTGTAAGACTATATTGGAAAGACAAAATGAATACTTGGAACATGTGTTTGAGAACATAATGGAATTATTCACCAAAAATTAGATTATGGGTACTGTGAGAAATGACAAAATTACTTGTTTTATTTTCTTGATTAAGTATTTGCTCTTTATCTCTATTCTTTAATTTTTCTCACTACAAACATTGTAGATACTATCATAGAAAGTTCACGGAGACACACAAGTACACAGTATATAATAACTGAGTGTCTCTATGACTCGGGGGAAAGCAAATGGGTAAACAAATAGTCACATGCATTTTTTTAATTTCTCCAAAATACTAGAGCATTGTTTAATTGGAGCATAACAATATGTATAGAAATGCGCCTTTTAAATTCTCCACTTAAAAGAACAAAACACTTATCATTCAGCTATGAGCTTCAAATACAAGTACAAATAATATTTACATTTAGTTATCTTGCAGTCCTTCTAATACTACATTATTAATATATTTTCATCTAAAGAGAGTCTTAAAATGTATCACAGATAAAATTTCTGATGAAGAGATTGCAATTTGAAATAGGGATCCATCATATTTTTTCATCAGAAAATTATTGTCTGTTTTGCTACTTTGCTAAACTTGAGAGTGCTGATGCCCATTTTCCCATAAGCACCCACAAATACCAAATGAACAGAATTTCAGAAGTATAAAGCATAGGTACGGGAACTTGGAACTCAGTTATCAGAACACATGACCTTGATATTTAGAATCCAGGTTCCTGATTCTAGTCTCATGGTTTTCTGATACTACAAAATGTCCTTGACTCCAAAGAAGCAGATATTCATGTTTAAAATGGTACTATAAAAAAGAGTGACTTGTGCTGAAGGTCACACAGATCACCATGCAGCATTAACTTACTCTAAGAGATGTACAGCATGCCACATTTTTCTTTAACAGTGCCTGTCTTCTCATCTAACTGTCCCTGTGTTCCTCTCTCTGATCTTTATCTTCAGACCTCCAGCTTCACTGTAAAATTTCTTCAGTAGATATTGTTTTTCCTTAAAGATGTGATTAGAACTCAGGCACTCATAAGTGGAAACTGCCAGTGCCCAAGGCTAAATACATTTGCTCACTGAAACCTGTTTGCATGTCCACTTGGTCATGTACTTGACTGCCCTGGCAGTCAGTGTGAATACTTGACTACATTTTTAGCAAGTGGACAACAAGTATGAGTGCTCCTTCCAGTGTTGGCCTGTGAAAACTCCAACGTGCTGTTTGTTAAGACATCTTTTCCCTCCTTACTGGCTTACCAGGTGATAACCCCAGGGAAGCCTTGAAAAATTATCTGATAAGATGGTAGCATTGTCATAGCTGGGAAAATTAAGAATTATAAACCACTTTGGTGGGGGCACAGTTAGAAGGATCATTACACAAGTAAAAAATATTTTTGATAACCATTTCTTTTCAATTCATGAACTTATAAATATCTTCTTGTTATAACAAGAAGATGAGCATACCCTCTACCCGGGATATTTACTCCCCCACACTACTAATTCTCCCCTTCTCTAGAACTAAGAGAAACATTTTGGCTATACTTTCAATTTATTCTTCAATTTCTTTTTTCCTCAAGTTCTACTTCCTCTACTCTTTACTTTTTAGTCTTGTGGTTCAAACTCAAATTTATTATTATAAAGAATATGCTTCACCTGAAGTTGTTAATTTAATAATCCAACTCTCATTACTGCTCCTGTGCCATGGTGTGGATTCTTAGCAGCCCACAGTGGCTCATCTGGAAAGGGTCCATCCCCCAGTCTGCTGCTCCTGGAAGATGCAATAGGCTTTAAGAGTTGAAAAATAAACCTGGAATTGCTCCTGTCTAAAGGAAATATGGGGACAAAGAGTGGAGCAGAGACTGAAGGAAAGGCCATCCAGAGAATGCCCCACTGGGGGATCCATCCCATATGCAAACACCCAACCCAGAAACTATTGCCAATGCCTAGAAATGCTTGCTGATGGGAGCCTGATATAGCTGTCCCCTGAGAGACTCTACCAGAGCCCAACCAATACAGATGTGGATGCATGCAGCCAACCATCGGACTAACACAGGAACTCCAATGGAGGAATTAGGGGAAAGACTGAAGGAGCTGAAGGAGTTTGTAACCCCATAGGAAGAACAACAATATCAACCAACCAGACCCTGCTCCAGAGCTCCCAGAGACTAAACAACCAACCGAAGAGTATACACATGGAGGGACCTAAGGCTTCAGCTGCATCTGTAGCAGAGGATGGCTTTATCTGGCATTAGTGGGAGGGAAGGCTCTTGTTCCTGAAGGCTCAATGACCCAGTGTAGGGGAATGTCAGGGTGGTGAGGAGGAGTGGGTGAGTGGGTGAGGGAGCACCTTCACAGAAGCAGGAAGAGGGGGATGGGATAAGGGGTTTGCAGAGGGGAAACCGGGAAGGGGATAACATTTGAAATGTAAATAAATAAGATATCCAAAAAATATTTACATAAACTTAAAACAAACAATCAAAAGAAAAGAAAAGTAATGTAAAATCCTTGGCAACTGGGGAATATTTCCTCAAAGAGATATTTTTTTATTCTGGCTGATATTCCCAACATGTACCTCATTGGGTGGTGTGCCTTTATCTATTCCTGTCCCAAAACTAACATTCACTAAGCCATTTAGACTTTCTTGCATACGTGTGAGCTGAATATGTCTTCTTTTCTTGATAGGTAGTCTATTTCAAGATTTTCACTCTACACATAGTTGATGAATATACCTCCCTTTGGCATATTTGTGTATTATGTAATGTGGGTATATTATCTTTACATCATATTCATTTCCTTTACTATTTAATTTCTTTCTGTTCCCTCAACTTTTCTGTCTAACTTAGTTTACGGATTCAACACTTCCATAATCCCCTTCTCACTATTGGCAGCTTCATTTGCCAATTGAACCTCCTAGGAAGATTAGTGACACAAACCTTCGAGGGTTGGTACCTTTATCAATGCAAGGTCTGTGGTGTCAATGAAGTCCTCGATGTGTTTACAAATAATTCTATAATTCTAATAAACTCCTTCCTCTACTTACTATAGCAAGTATTTTAAATCATCCACAATTCTTAAATTCTATGCCACTGTCCTAGCCAGTGACCTAATTCACACACACACACACACACACACACACACACACACACACACAATTTAAGAATACTTTGGTATACGTAAACAGACTTTAAGATAACCTGCTTTTTTTAAAAAAAAAAATTGATATCCTGCTTTTTTAAAAAAGCTAGAGTTGGTATTATTTATTTTCTTAATTTTTATGTATTTATATATTCTCTCTGTATGTTTGTCTGCATGCCAAAAGAGGGTATCAGATCCTATTATAGATGGTTGTGAACCACATGGTAAGAACTGAACTCAGAACCTGTGAAAGAGCAGCAGACAGTGCTCTAAACCACTAAGCTATTTCTCCAGCTCAGATATCCTGCTTTCATACTTAAATCTGGGACATGTTTTATCATAATGGAATATACGCACAAAGCACACAGGATTCCAAATTTAATTTGAAGTTATGAAAATAAGCATGCACATTTCCATGTTTAAAAGCTAATTACAGCATTTGGAATATACTGCTTCTAAAATATTAATCATAGTTTTTGAAGTTCACATTTCTCTAAATAATATATTCTTGATTTATTTTGGCCAAAACCACTTGATCTATGTTTATTAAATGTCTATTTATGAGTTTATACTCACTATGACAGAACATTTTATACAACCAATTTAAAAGAAAATATTTATTTCAACTTACGATTTTAGAGATTTCAGTCCATGGTGACTTGGATGTGTTGATTTTATTCTATTGACAAGCCAGATTTCTCATCATCTAAAGACAAGACAAAGAAGATCTCTTCACTTGTAGGCAGGTAGGATGCAGAATGAGCCAGGAAAGGGCCAGGGGCAAGCTACACTTCAATGGCATGTGTACTCTATTGTCTGCAACCATGCCTTACTGCCAAGGCAAGCTTCTATATCACAGGATAAACTGAGGAGGGCTGAGTGTGAAGTCAATGATTGAGACATTTCTCTGAAAGAATAAAGCTCCATTCACTGGGGCTGGCACTCCCTGTGTCTAGTGAGAAATGCTCTAAACTCCTTAAATTATTCAGGTGCTAGCTAGGAGGAGAAGAGAAAAGGAGGGGAAATCATACACACAAACACACACACACACACACACACACACACACACAAAGTGGATGAACCAAGACAAGTTCTAACAACTTCACAGATACATACATACATACATACATACATACATACATACATACATACATATTCAAACATTGGGTGAATAGAGCAAAGATTCAACTAATTGTACATATATGCACAAACACATACTTTTAGAAGATGGAGTAAATTCAAAGGAGCAGGCTCCAACAAACAAACAAACATTATATATATAGATATATTATGTATATATATATAGAGAGAGAGATCTATATATCTATATGTGTGTACATATATATATATATATACACACATATAGAGAGAGCGAGAGAGAGGAAGAGAGAGAGAGAGCAAACACCAATGTGCTCCAATGAGTTTACTCCAACAACACTATTTTTTCCTCTGAGCCTTTTTATACCACCTAAGATAGAGCTCTCTGAGCAAGAAAACGATGACTTCATAGCCTCAAGTGACACATTCTCTAAAAACTATCACCACAAAAACTGTATTCTTCAAACACGTGGCATTAAAGGATATTACAGCAATATTGTTGATTATGTGTTCTTGTTTTGAAACTCATGCCTAACTAAACATTTCCCATCTTTCTCTCCACAAGCTTATTGTAACCCCAATGCAATAATTTTTTTTGTCTTTGATTAGCAAAGTTTAAGCAAGCCAAGTCTACAGTAGCAAGTTTTTTCCCTATGTTTAGCTGATGGCAATTTTTAATTACCAAGAAACAGATCATCTGCCTTATATGTTATTTTTGAAGTCTTGTTTAACTAAACTGGCTAATCATCTCTTTTATACTCATAATAGACTTACCTATTCTTTATTCATAACCCTTTTCATGTTGCACACCAAAAATCTATGGCTACAGCCCTAGATCGCAAGATCCTGGAACTCAGACCCAACCTAAAATAATGTTTTATTTGATCATTAACTTGTCCCAAGTCTATTTCTCTCTTCCAAATACAATTATGTATTTGCAATACATGGAAGCTCACTCTACCCTTCCTTGAACCTATGCAGCCCTAACTATTCTACAGGTGAGGGCCACATTCTGCTCTTAATTCTAACTTTATTATCTTTTAAGGCAAAACAACTTAAACCATCTCCTTCAACTGTCTATCACCATTTAAATCAAGTCAGGAATCCTCATTAATTTATCTAAGCAATATTATTTTATGAAAGTTCTTAATATTTATCTGCAGAAAAATTAACCAATAGTGTGGCCTGTCTCCCAAGAAACAATCATACCAGATTATAGACAGTGGTGGTCTCCCCCCACCCAATCACACCATGCTATATAGGTGAGGAACATAGCAATGACAAACATAAGAAGGCACAGCAGCAGCCAGAAGCAATCTGAAGATGAGGCCTCAAGCTTGTGCCTTTCCAAGGTACATCCTTCACAGATGTACAGAATAATGGACCATGTTCAGGAAGCCCACTAGCCCATTGCAGTTCCTCCTACATGACATCTACTACCTTACTTTCCAATGTCTTACTAAGCCATCAACTCATTAGTACCTTAACCCAAGGATAGAGTTAGTACCTTTATGATGCAATCATCTCTAAATGACTTGTCAAACAGCTAGAGACCAAGCCTTTGAGGGATACTTCATACCTAAATCTTAACATTGTCATCTCTTCCATTTCATACAAATACTTTATTCTTATTGGTGTTCTTAGTTTGTCCTAGGTATAGATTCTTCCCTTCATAGGAAGTTCAGTAAATTAAGTTATCTTATAGAATAAATGACTTTATTGTAACCTTATATAATCCTCTTAAAAGTTACATGTGTACACTGTTCCCTTTTCTGTATTTTATACTAAAAAATATGACCTTTACATTCCCTGGTCTACTACATTTTCTCTCATCAATGATTACCTTGATTTTGAATGACACACAAACATTAAGTCTTGATTTTATCATTTCTGGATCTTGAACTATTTCTTATTTATTGAAATATGTTTTTGTACATTTATAACACTGGAGTCTCCCTTTTGATTTTGTTCTTTTTAATATTCCGATCTTGATGAATTTTGAACATTTTTCTGCTTATACTTAAAAGACCAGTGTTTCTGAGGTCTTCTGTTTTATAGTTAATTCTCTTGCTATATTCTCTCTAAGAAAAAATTTCAATAATTATTACTAGTACACTGTCATTACATTTGTTTCTTCTTCCAGGTGTCAAAGATGTCCAATGCATGGTAACATGTGTGTTCTTTGATATCATCAAATAAACTATCACTAAACTGAACTTATGTTGGTGCCCAAAATGTATCTACTCCCTTAGTCTTCATATAATTACAAGGAATCAAAAAACTAAATTTCTCTCTGAATATCTTAAAATCTTTCTAATACCTACTGTAATCTATTGTCAAACATTAAGACATTTATTTCCTACATATATTTCAATCAATCAAATATCTTTCTGTGCCTCACTGTCTCACCTATAAGACTTGTAACTTTTCAAGGATAATTTCTCCCTGCTAGGCATTTCCATCACTCCTAGAGTTGTGACTAGGAATGAGCCAACTTCCCTGTTGAATTCTTTGCATCTGCTCCCAAATGGGGAATGGAAAGGCAAACCTACAACTTTAAAGGATGTGTTGTCTCTATCTAAGGCTAATTTGAAAGGACTTCACTGCTATGTACTTCTCACTGCAATGTAGAACAAAGCCAACTCTGGAGGCAGTTTAATCTCCTTCCTTGCTTCCCATAATATAGCACTTTCTTCTAGCAACAGTCCAGGCCTAAGTTGTCCAGAATACATTATCATTGGATGGGCTGATGCTGATCAAGTATCCACTTTGCAATGCATGCAACCATCTGCCAATATTCAATGCCATGAAATTTTTCAGAAGCCCAGGACTACTGGTACCATTTTTCAGTACATTAGTGCAGTTTCTCAGACTTAAAATATCTCTCAAACATCTTTTTATATTCATTCCACATAGATCAACAATAGTTTCCTATGCAATCCTTGGATCTTGATCAAAACAGACATGTTAGCTTTATCTAGACTTTTTACCCCAGTACACAGATGTGAACAGAGAAAGTCATTGATACTGTTTATAGACTATGGATACATGCTCTAGACAACTCTCAGCATGTTTATTCTTAAATGTTACTCATTTATAAATATGTAGAAGATATGAAATATCCCACATCTCTCTTTTTCTAAGTCATGGGTAGTATCTTCCATATATATATATGGGGGGTGGAGTATTAGTGTTTTTCAGCACTTTTCTGCATATATGGTAAGTTAAGCAATTCTGTATACCCTGGGACATTAGCAGTATCAAGGTGTAACAGCAGGAGGTGGCTACTGACGTAAAATGTCCTCTGGAGGCTACAAGACCATAAAAACTACTCCTGGTTGAGAAACATAGTTTATGTGATATGTAATTAATGTGTGGGAATGTCTGATGTTCCAAACATATAGATATCCTTGCATACTTCAGAAGATTCATGATTTTTGTGGAGGACTTATTTCTTTCTTAATTATCTACACCTGCAGATTGACTCAGTGAGCCTTTAACAATCTTCCAGTAGCAGAAGAGAACGCCAGTAAAGGATTCTGTTACATTAATCCAGCTGCTATAATTTCTCAGGTTAAACACATGTTGTCCATTATCTCAGTGCCTCTTTAAAAAGCTTTCCACTGGCTAAGAATACTAGACACATTTCTTTTATTAATCCCTAAATATCAATAAATACCAATTACAACTTTCAAAACTTTCAACTCATATTACAAGTTGCCTAATAAGAACAAAAGAACTTGAAGAGAGCTAATATTCGAGTCCATATGTAAAGTGGTTTTTTTCTGTACAAAGAGATCATACATTTCAGAGAAAATCTGCTTTAGCAGAAGCTTCATTACTAGTACATCACATTTGGATGTCATGTTGTCACAGTTTCAAATTCTAGTGGTCATTTTTCCTGGAAAAATTATTTATATACTATATTCTGATCATGTGACTCCCTCCCTCGATCCTCCCAGATCCTTTCCACTTCCTACCCATCCTACTCTGTGTGCTTTCTTTGTCTCAACCTTAATATAAATAAGCAAAAATAAAACACATACACATGAACACAAAAATAGAAAACAAAGTACTTAAGTAAAAAACCAGTAAGACAAATAATATGCCCAATCATAGCAATATGGAACAAAATATCTACCATTTGTTTACTTTGCTTTATGTTGATAGACTACTGGTGGCAAGGAGTGTACCCTTAAGCATGATTGCTATGCCTAGTGTGACTCCACTGGACAAAACATGTTTTTTTTTCTCTACAAGTGAGTATGGATTGAAGCTAGCTTCTTGGTCAGAAGTGGAAGCTCTTGTTTACTTCCTCCTTTGAGTTTAGAGAGCCTATCTGGATTGAACCCACACAAGCTGTGTACATGCTTCCATAGTCACTGTGAGTCCTAAGTGTGATAATCTTGTTCTATTTAGAAGAAAGTAATCCCTCAGTAACTTTCATCCAATCGTTCCCCTTCCTCTTCCTCATAAACATTAAGCCTTAAAAGGGGAGTGGTTTAATGAAGGCACCCCATTTATGACTGAGTCTGCCAAAGTCTCTAAGCATGTTTTTATTTTATTTTTTATTAAATTATTTCATTTATTTACATTCCAAAAGGTACCCTCCTTTTTGGTCCCGCCTCCCTAAATTCTGCATCCCATCCCTCCTTCCCCTGCCTCTGAGAGTGCTCCTCCACCCACCCACCCACCTTACCTCAGCCCCACCAGTATCTCTCTTTCCTGGGGCATCAAGTATCCACAGGATTAAGCACATTCTCTCCCACTGAGACCATACTCGGCAGTTCTCTGCTACACATGTACCCTGAGCCATGGACCTGCCCATTTATGCTCTTTGGTTTTGGCTCAGTCTCTGGGAGCTCTGAGGGTTCCATGCTATTTGACTTTGTTGTTCTTCCTATGAAGTTGCAATCCCCTTCATCTCCTTTAGTCTTTCCTTTAATTCTTCCATATAGGTCCCTTACCTCAATCGAATGATTGGCTGTAAGTATCTATATCTGTCTCAGTCAGTTACTAGTAGAGCCTGTCAGAAAACAGCTGTGCTAGGCTCCTTTCTGTACATACAATATAGCCTCAGTTGTAGTGTCAGGATTTGATGTGCATTCATGGGATGGATCCCAAGTTGGGTTGGTCACTGGGTGGCCTTTCTTCCAATCTCTGTTCCATTATTGTCCTTGCATTTCCTTTTGACATTAGCCAAAATGCCCAATAATGGGGAGATGGTACCAGAAGAGACCACATCCAGTAGATAGACATAGCCACCATTCAAGGCAGGGGGCCACCCACCCATCTTCAAAATTTCTGGTTTTTTGTTTTGTTTTCTTTTGTTGTTTTTTGTTTTTTGTTTGTTTGTTTGTTTGTTTTCGAGACAGGATTTCTCTGTGTAGCCCTGGCTGTACTGGAACTCACTCTGTAGACCAGGCTGGCCTCGAATTCAGAAATCTGCCTGCCTCTGCCTCCCAAGTGCTGGGATTAAAGGTGTGCACCACCACTGCCCGGCTCATCTTCAAAATTTCTAAGCAGTTAATTTTTAAACACTTTATTCCATTGTGCTTCATAGTCCCTCCAAATTCGTGTTTATGTGTTTTGATAATGTCAAATTGAATCCATAAGTATCTTCTAAATGATTCTAGGTGATTCAGAATGTTAGCTCAGGAAAACCTCTGCCTAGCTCTTGATATCTATCTAAAAAAATGACATGATAATCACAAATTGTCTTCTCTCTGTGGTCTAACCCTTCAAGAAGTCACTTCTTATTCTCCTATAACTTCATTCCACAAATGCTTATATTAACCAGTTTTTCTGTCAAACTATAGTTTTATCAAATTCATGAAGAATGGAACGGTTCCGGAGAAGTTGAAATAATAAAGTCAAACTAAAAAATAAGTTAAAAAAATAAAAAGTCTTAGCCTGCCACACATTTAGTTTATCTTCATATCATCCTCAGAAACAGGTAGCAGGGAACAACTATTCCTTAAAACCAGCACTGAAAACTGAACTCAACACTAAAATCCTAAGGACATTGATTTATGTTTAGTGGCTATATCCAACATATTTAATCTGACTAGATTCCTCTAATCATGTCTCGACTAGAAATAAACTAGAATCTGGTAGAGAAGTTGATATTTGAATAGTACATGTTAGAAATTTTGAAAAAAAAATTCAATTTCTAAACAAGAAATTAACTAAAAACAAATAGAAAGGATTTATCTTCAATATGGATCTGAAGAATAGTTAACATTCACAAAACAATCTTAAAATGTTAATGTGTATCAAAACTATGTATTCCCTTATAGCCATGTCTGGCGTTATTCAACTAGGAGTTAATGGTAAACTTAAAGGTATATTGTTGAATAATGACTGCAAAATTTGTTGACATGCATGTTCTTTTGGTGTTATAATTTCATAGATATTTCCTGGTTTTGTTATAATGAACCTAAGTATTGTCAGTATCTACTTAGAGCATCATGTGGTGCTAATCAGTTCTGTGTGAGCAGTTCAACTCCTTAGCAAATTGCACATTATATTGGGAAGTGATCTTTCCTAAGTTCTAATGTTTGTATATATCGTGTGCTTATACATACTTGTATAAGTATATACTATACACATATGTGGAGATATAAAGCATATGTGCACACATTACTTGGGTTATAAGTAAGGATTTAGGCTGACATCAAGACACTTATAATTAGGCTTGAGGTAGTTAATGTTTACACTAGAGTTTCTTTCATTGGCAATAACAGCAGACAAGAAATCCCAGACTAATTGCAGCTGACACACAGCACAGACCTTACTAGTCTTTATTAGATACTTGGAGGAGCCAATCTCTTCAACCAGCTCCAGTCACACTCATCACAACCTGAGAAACTATGGTAGACCCAGTTCAGGACTGAAATTCCTGACTACAAAGTTTGAATGCTAATTAAAATGCTAATTCCAGTATTGTGGACAGCAGCATACACAGCTTTAAAAAAGGTGAGATCTGAGGATTGTGTGAACATTAAAAAGAATGACATCAAGAAAACTAAATACTATTGTTCTGCTAAATGAACTTAGAAATAAAATGAATCCTAACAATGTTTTGCTATGTCCATAGATCAGTGTCTTGCTGAGCTATCACAGAAACTTTCTTCTGCAGTGGAAAGGAAGTAATATAAAACCTCATGTGTCGACAAAGTGCAGAAGGTGAGAAGCCCTGGAACACAGTCTTAAATAGGATATCTCCATCAAATGCTTCCCTTCAGAGCTCATGGAGTCATAAGAAAGGAAGGCAAAAATGAACAAGAATGGATGGATGACACCAAGAATAAAATTAGTTCTTGACACAACCTTATTAAAACAGAGTGTGGCAACATGCACAGGGCCTGTACAAATTCAAGCAATATCAGGTCCCAGTGCTGAGAACAGGAAGATAACATGAATCCTCATCCCTATCCAAGAAGCGATCTCTAATTGACAACCACTTGCAAATTAAAAAAAATAGTTTTCTACAACAGAGTATAACTGTGTCTATAAATTATAGTAAGCATAGGCCCCTTGAGCAGTGGTAGATGGCCAACAGAAAAAGAAATCAATGACATTTCTATTAGCTTCTTTTTATGTATTGTTCTGTTTTAGATTTTTTTTTTTTTTGTCTTACTGGAACTTTGTATAATATAGTTGCCAATTTTGTGGTTCTATTGGCTTTTGTTGTGTGTGTGTGTGTGTGTGTGTGTGTGTGTTTCATCTGCTTTCTCTTTGCTTTTTTTCTTTCTTTTACTCTGGAGGCACTCCCTGGGAGCCTATAAACCAATTTGAGCCAAAGAAGCAGGCAGTCTAAACACAGACATTCTTCTCTCCCCCAAAGCACTGCTTCTGTCAAACCCTTAGCACTGTAAAAGAATACTTTCTATGGCCATCCCGTCCTTTCTGCTCCCAACTTCAGTGTATCACACAAATCTTCCCCTTCAAATTTACTTCCCTGGACATAAGCTTCCAATTACAGTAGGTATCCCACTGACCTCTCTGGCTAAGGACACAGGCAATTAACTGAAAATCTTTATGTATCCCCCTTCTCCCCATCCATTCCCTCCGTTATACCCCCTGACTCATAGCAGACAACCTTCTGTAGCTCCCCCTGACCCATGCCACCATCTCCAGTAGATTCCTTCCCCTCCAACTCCTCCTTCACCACTTATTGCATTACCCAGACCCCAGCTCTACCAGGTACTCCCTGGACTCTCTCAGGACACTCCGGCTAGGAAAGCAGATAGCCTAACTATAAATCTTCCCCTTTTTCTGATCTCTTGCAAATCTTTAGCCACCCATCCCCCTCATTACATATCTTCCAAAAATGCCTTCTCCCCACTCATTATTTTATCCCAGCCTTCAACTCCAGCTGATGTTCACAAGCCATCCTGGCCAGGGAAGCAAATAACCTAACTGCAGACATGCATATCCTCCTCATTTCTTCTAAATTCAATCCCTCAACTCACCCCAGCTCTATATCAGACCACTTGCTACAACAGCTTCTCTGCCCCAATTCCAGTGAGTCACACAGATACAGCTGTCTGTCTTAGTTAGAGTTTTACTGCTGTGAAAAGGCACCATGACCAAGCCACATCTTATAAAAGACAAAATTTAATTGGGGTTGCTTTACACTTTCAGAGATTCAGTCCAGTTTCAAGGCAGGAGCATGGAAACATCCAGACAGGCATGTTGCAGGAGGAGCTGAGAGTTCTACATCTTCATCTAATGGCTGCTAGCAGAATACTGAGTTCTGGGCAGCTAGGGTGAAGGTCTTATAGCCCACACCCATAGTAACACACCTACTCCAACAAGGCCACACCTACTTCAACAGAACCACACCCACCCTAACAAGGCCACACCTCCTAATAAAGCCACTCTCTGGGCCCAGCATATACAAATCATCACACCCTCCCATATTCCAGCCAAGTAATTCAGCTACTCCAGCCCCAAACTCCAGCTGGTATTCTCCAGGGAACCTATTAGTTAACCATTCCACAGATTCAAGCAGGCCAACAAAATAAGCAGACAAGATTCAGATTGTCATTCTCTACTCTTCTCATTAAATACTCAAATTGCATACTCTTAGCAGACTTCCAGTTGTGACCACTCCTTATACACTGCCACTATTTCTATGGGACTAAGCAGGTCTTGGTAGAAGAATGTATACCCTTCCCCTATCCCCAGTGGATCATATAGACCTGCCCTTCTAACTAACCCTTTCCCCCCACTCATTGCTCTTTATAAGACATGAGAATAAAAATGAAGCAGACCCTGGTAGAACACTCTTCATTTATTCACTGTGTGTACCCATTCAGTAACACCTAGCTCTTTCCCATTCACCAATTTTATCCTGAAATACCTAGAAATTCACTTCCCACTTAACCCTCATTAGGTACACCTAGCAGAATCCTAAAAGAGTTGCCTACAAGCCAACACACAGCCACCACACCCTTCTAAAAACCTAAAGGCAACAGAAAGCAAAGAGAAAAATCACCCAACAAAGACAAGACCAGGTATTAGCACATATAACTGCATTTTTCAAGATATTTAGATACCTTGATGCCATCATAAAAACACAAACAAGACAGGGTATTTTGTCTCCACTAGAGCATAGCAATTTTACCACAGCCGGCCCTGAGAATTGCAACACATTTGAAGCCTGAAACAATGACCTTAAAATAGTCCTTATGGATAGAATAGAGGTTCTTAAAAATGAATAAATCCCTTAAATAAATCTATGAAAATACAAACAATTGGGTGGAAATGAACAAAGTCATTCAAGACATGAAAGTGGAAATATGGAGATGGAAATTTTAAGAACAGGAACAGGAACCAAGGTTCACCAGCAGGATACAAGAGATAGAAGAGAGAATCTCAGGCATCAAAGACACAAATGGAAGTACTTACATCAGTCAAAAATTGTTAAATCTAAAAACTCCTGGTACACAACATCCAGGAAATCTGGGGCAGTATGAAACAGCCAAATAATAAGAGGAAGATATATAAAGGAAGAGACCAAGGTTAAAAGCACAGAAAATATTTTTAACAAAACAATAGATGAAAATTTTCCTAACCTAAGGAAGAACATGTTATAATGGTACAAAAAGCATACAGAACCTCAGTTAGAATGAACCAGAAAAGAGACTACCCTAAGCACATAATACTTAAAACATTAAATATACAGGAAACAAAAGAATGTTAAAGCTGCAAGGGAAAAACACGAAGTAACATGAAGACCAACCAATTAGAATATCACTTTAGTTATGAAATAAAGACTCAAAAAGCAAGAAAGACCTCGACAGATTTTTTTCAGACTTTAAAAAAGAAGTGATTGCAGCCCAGGCTACAGTATCAGTAAAGTGTTCAGTAAAAATAAATGAAGAAAATAAGGCATTTCATAATTAAAAACATAATTTAAGTAATTTCTATCTGGAATTCTAGCCCTAAACCACATCTCCCCAAAGAAACAAGGAATAAATAATGCCATATTAATTAGCAAACAGGGAAAGACACACACACATATACACTACCACCACCATAAGCAGAACAACAAATTTACAGGAATCAACATACACTATTTATTATCTCTCAACATCAGTGATCTCAGTTTCTCCAATTAAAAGACACACACTAACGAAATGAATGAAAAAACAGGAGGTATCCTTCTTCTTTATCCAAGAAACACACGTAAACATCAAAAATAATCAACATCAATCACCTCACAGTAAAGGGTTGAAAGAAAAAGATATTCCATGCAAATAGACCTAAGAAAACAAGATGGTGCAGCAATTTTGTTATCTGATAAAGAAATCTTGAAACCAAACTGATCAGAAGAAATAGAAAAAAATGTCCACCAAGAGGACATTATAATTTTTTATACCTATGCACCAAACACAGGGGTACCCAAATTCATAAAAGAAGCACTACTACAGCCTAAATTATATACTGACGTGTCAATATAAGGGCAGAGACTTCAATACCTCAATCTCACCAATATCCAGGTCATCTAGACAAAAACTACACAGCGATAATAGATGGTATAAACCAAATTTTCTTATCAGCACTTATGAAACTTTATAAAAACTGATCATATAATTGAACACAAAATGTCTTAATATATAAAAAAAATTGAAATAATCTCTGTATCTTATCTGACCACCTCATAATAAACTGGACGTCAACAATAACAAAAATAACAGAAATATTATTACCTCATGGAAACTGAACAAATCACTACTGAAAAAATTAGGTTAAGATAGAAATTAATAAATAAATTAATGATTTTTTTAATTAAATGAAAATGAATATATAACATACCCAAACTTATGGGGCACAATGAAGGTGGTTCATAGCATGAAGTGGCTACATTTATGTGTGTATGTGTGTGTGTATATATGTATGTATACATATATATATTACTAACAACTTAAAATCTGAATTGTTTACAACAACAAAAAGAATCAAATCCAAAAATGAGTAGAAATTCTCAAACTTAGAATGGCAAGGAACATCATCTGTACAAAGTAGTACCCTACCAAATGGGAAAAAATTTTACCAAATACGTATGTGATAGATCACTAATATCTAAAATACATAACTTAAAAATTAGTTATCAAAGAAACTAATAACCCAATT
This sequence comes from Rhynchomys soricoides, assembly GCA_019843965.1. Taxonomy (NCBI): domain Eukaryota; kingdom Metazoa; phylum Chordata; class Mammalia; order Rodentia; family Muridae; genus Rhynchomys; species Rhynchomys soricoides. The sequence goes on along the minus strand of JADRCH010000099.1, from coordinate 1,656,058 downwards.
TAAAATTGGATACATTTCTAAGCGAAGTAGTCTCAAAAGAGGAATCTCAAATGGCTGAGAAAAAATGAAGGAAATATTGAACATCTTTAGCTATCAGGGAAATGCAAATCAAAATTACTTGGAGCTTTCATCTAACATCTATCAGAATGGCTATGAACAATATCACTTGTGCCAACTCATGATGGCAAGGATGTTAAGTAAGAGGAACACTCAACCATTGCTGCTTGAAGTGCAAACTTGTACAGCCACTATGAAAATCAGTGTATCTTTTCCTCAGGAATGTGGGACTTGATCTACATCAAGATTCAGCTATACCAATTTTGAGGATATACCCAAAAGGAATGAGAGAAATTTGCTCAACTGTATTCATTACTGCTCTCTATATAATAGTGAAAAAAAAAAAGTGCTTGTCCCTTAACAGATTAAAGGATAGAGAAAAGGTGGAACATTTACAAAATGGAGTATAACTCGACCATTTCAATAACGAAAATTGCAGGGTAAACTGAAGAAACTTGCAAAACTCATCCTAAGTGATGTAACACAAGTCCAGAAAGACAATTAGAGTATGCATTCACTTATATGTGATTATAAACTGTTAAGTCAATGGTAACAATCCTACAATACATAGACTCATAAATGTCAGTCATACAATCAGGAACTAGGATGGAGGCACAAAGAATTCCCTCAGAAGGAAAAATAAAATAAATAGAATGGATAAATTTGGGAGACTAGAAGAGGAGGATAAAGTGGGGAGATGGTTGAAAGAGAGGTACAAAGAGCGAATATGCAGAGAGGTAACTAAAATTCAGAACTATGGGAGGGGTAGTATGAAAATCTAATATAACAGAAGCACCGTAAAATATATTCAGGGCATGAGTGATGAGGAATATTTTAGAAGAACAAATAAACTAACCTTTACAGTTGTAAAGATGTCACACTAGCAAATCAGACATGATTAAACATGTTTGCGATCATCTGGGTCTAATCATTGCTGACATTTCTAACCGCTTTTGTACTTAAGTATTTTTATTCGCTCAGTCTTCTCAGAGAATATGTGCACTGGTGTTTGTATATTTATGTGCACTGGTGTTTTCCTTCATGCTTTTTCTGTGCACCACATGCATGTCTGGTGGTCTCAGAGTTAAGATTTTGGATCTCACAAGCTGGAATGTAGACAGTTCTGAGACATTTATGTGGGTGCTGGAGATAAACCCAAGTCCTCTGAAATATCATCTAATTCTCCAAACTGTGAAGCCTTCTCTCCGGCCCCACTCAAGAATATTTTTCATGAAAAGCCAGAAAAAACTTGATGAAGGATAGATTGATTGTTGCACGGAATGAAAAAGAATGGAAGAGATACATCTGGATTATGGGAACTATTTAGTAGAGTACAGAATGATCCCCTAAAGACCATAGTCTAGAGAAAGTGATCAACTTAAAGGAAGGGGTAACTAAACCTGATAATGTTTTTTTCATACACCTATCAACAATGCTGGTGGGTCATTTTGAGATGGTCTAACTACAGCTATATTTCAATTTGAAAGTTAATCAATAGAGATTAACAAGTCACTAGACGAGAGATAAAGTTCACAACAGTAAAAGTATGAGTCAGAAGAGAGATTTTTAAAGTTAAAATCATCTTTCAGGACTTCAAAATTACATGAGTCTCTTAACGTTGAAAACTTTCATGCAAATGTCAGTGTACTCCATGGTCACATTTGTACCACCTGGAACTTTGGTAGCACAACAGATGTGCAGCCCGCATCCCAGACCTAATGGATCTGAATCTGTACATTGGAAATGACCAAGTGCCTGTGTGCACACTGATGTTGGAGAAGCAACGCTCTAAAGCACAGCTCTAGAAGGTAAATATAGAGAAATGTCACATGTATAAAAATAGCTGCAGAGAAGCAAGTTTCCATCTATTTCAAGTCAATAAAATCTCTATCAAGTCTCTACTTCTTATTCCAGTTGAGTTATATACACAGAGAGAGAGAGAGAGAGAGAGAGAGAGAGAGAGAGAGAGAGAGAAAGAGGCAGCGACAGAGAGAAACAGAGGGAGAGAGAGAGAGAGAGACATGCATCTTTCTAGAAATGGATACAGGCAACCCTCTGACAAAACTAATTTTATTTGAAGTAAAAACAGGCTTATTTAAATAAGAAAAGAAGTATTATATACTTGAAGGTCAAACAGAGACTGGCAAGCTTTCTTATCTGGTAAAAAAATGATTGATATCAATCCAAACAACAAATCTCTCCCCAGGACTCAAATGCTGGAAGGAGCGAACCAGCAAGTTGTCCCTTGATCTGCACCCGGATGCTGTAGTTCATTTGTACACACACACACACACACACACACACACACACACACATACACACACACACAAAAAAAATGCATATATACACATACATGTACATAATTTATAAACATTGCTTTAAGCAGGTTATTCTGAGGATGTGTTCAGTTGCTCATCATACTGCCATCATGTGCAATATCTTGGATTTTATCTCTCACAAAAAGCAAACAGACAGACAGAAAACAGCAACTGAAGACAAAAACGATACGCCACCTCCCTTGTTGCTATTTAAAGTTACAATTGTATTCTTTGCATTTGCTAGTCTTTACTGAGGTGCCCTGCTGTTTAGATGGCAGATTTGTAAAACACAACTTTAAGACTATAATCTGATCTTTTTTTCTATATGTCATAATAAATACATTACTCCCTGAAAGATTAAAGAGAGAGAGAGAGAGAGAGAGAGAGAGAGAGAGAGAGAGAGAGAGAATGCCTTAGAGTTGGTGGGTAGGAAGGTTTAGAGGATCTGGAAGAAGTTGGGGAAAGGGAAACCATGATAAAAAAAATATTGTGTGAATAATTTGAATTTTATTTCTTTTGCTATCATATTTTTATTAAAACATTTCTGCCTTTCATTTCCTCTACCCAAACCCCTGACTGCTCTCCTTCAAATTTATGGCCTCTTTGTTCTCCATTATTACATATATATGTATGTTAGTATATACATATATATTGCTGAGTATGATCTGTGGAATCCATATAATGTTAAGTGTATGTATGTACATTTCCACTGCTGAATGTTTGGAATGTGATAACAAATGTTTTTCTCTGGGAAGGGCCATCTCTCCCCTCCTAGCTTTACTCAGATGTCTGTAGGTTTTAGTTTAGGGTTGAGGCCTCTTTGTGTAGGATTGGGATTTTTCTTGTTCAGTTTTGCATGTTTGTTGGGATTCTCCTGTTCAGCTCACATTTCAATAGCATTATGTTGGTGATGCTTCCTGAGCCTTATATGTGGGAGAGTTTTGTAAATATATCCACAGGAGCTGGTCTCTACAGCCCTGCAGTTTTATCGGTTATAATTTTTGTTAGTGATCTCTGTTGCAAGGTTGCCTTGATCAGAGCTGAAGATGGTGAAGATTATGAAAATATTAGAAGTAATATTGCTTGCAGAGTTTCCAGATATTACAATGCAGACTTCGTGGGCTCTCACAACAGTGTGCAATCCTTCTATACAAGGAGATGTGCTGGAGAGCTTGTTAATAAGGAGGCAGAGCAGATAGATCTAGGAGACAGAAGCGTAGTGGAACCCTGTTCTATTCCTTTTCAGAGGTGCTTCTCATTAAAGACAGTCTACAGGAGACAGATGTAAAAAATAAATACAAATTAGGAGAATGTAAATGAAGTTGAGACTCAAGGGTATCAGCAAGCTCAATGACAATACAATCAAAACATCAATTGGAAATCTGTATGCCCAGGAGACCATAAACCACAAGGTGACAGAGACAACAACAGCCAACCTGCCGACTGAGAATTTATCTGATCAGGGCAAGGCAACTATATGTCAGTTCACGGTCCCCACAAATGTCATACCACCCAATAAGAAAGAAGAAATATGAAATCCCAGTGACAATAAATGAATAAAAGATTGGAGCCAAAGAATGTATGTATTTGATTTTTGCCCGCTGAACAGTTAAACAGAATATCTGTATTATATATGAAACAAGGCAATATTGTTTTGATTAAACGATGCCTCTTATTGTCAATGAGAGTTGTGATTTTAAATTTTAAACCCAAACATTTCTGAACACATCTTTAAAATATTTTAAGTGTTTTATACCTCGTTGCTAAGATGTTAAGAAAGTGTTAAATTTTAAAATTAAGCTTAACACCTTATGTTTATATCAAAACATTCTGAACCATATGTTAATGTTAGTATTACGTATTATTTTTAAATGTTATGTGAATTTGTTTTGCTTTTCAAGGTGAGAGTGCACAAAGGCTGACAGTGCACTCCATCCACAGCTAATTGAAGATCAACTGCTATCTACTTTGTTGACAGTCCTTTTATTTGATCCTTAAAGCATTGACTATAAACACAGGGGTCCTATTAATCACTTCCAAGAAGAGCTGGGACCCTGTGGCTTTGCTCATGTTCATCGTTTTCATTTTTATGCTTGCATCTCTTTAATAAGGAATTTGTTTGGTTTTTTTATCTACTTTATAATTTCTTTTGTCACATTCTTTTTCAAACCTATACATTTGAAAAATCAAGTAAGTCAAAGCCTAGTAAATTTCATTGTGAAACACCTGTCCAAATCAGGAGTCTGACCCTGGGTCTAATTGAAGAATGACTTTTGAGTTGCCTGATGTCTGTGTGAGGACATTCACTGACACCCAGCGTGAGATGTTGTTGCTGTTGGTGGTGGTGGTAGTGGTGGTGGTGGTGGTGGTATTGGTGGTGGTGGTGGTAGTGGTGGTGGTGGTAGTGGTGGTGGTGGTGGTGGTGGTGGTGGTGGTGGTGGTTAAGGATAAAACAGAGTCTCACATTGCTAAGCACACCCTCATAACCACTGATCCTCACCTTCAGTGTGATGATGTCAGAATCATCAACATTTTTTCTCTTTAATCTTGATAGAATTACATAGAATATAGAAATATCCATATAAACTCTGGTAAGAATCAAATATATATACTAAAATATTGTTTTAATTTTTAACAATCACCATCACTTTGGTCTTAACAAAGAATTGGCTTATCATTAACTTCTATGTTAAAATAACATTTGGTTATTTTGCTGTTTTCAACCAAGCTTCAAAAGGTCTGGTAGGTCATAACTAAAATATCTTTCTACTATGTAGCATTTTGAAAATCTACCATATACGAAATCTACTGCTTTTTTACCAGAAGACTCTGCAGTTTAAATACAAAGTTCAGAAGACATAACAAGGTGTGTATATTTGACTTAAACTACCATATCTCATGGGGAATTCACCAAGGTAGTGATGGAAAAGTGTCGATGGAATCTTTTTTATATAAACATCTTCTTTGCTTCTATTGATGACAATGAGATCATTTATTTTTGAGATCTGAGGGAGCCATCCATAGCCAAGCATCAAACATACTCTCTCATGTCATTTTCCCCTCACACTACTCAATGTCTGACTGTTATTATTCTGCTTTAAAACGATTACCCCTTTACAGCAAAATCACCCTCTCCATCCACTGACTGACATGAAGGCTCATGCTAAATATGATCATTGGGTTTATCATTTATTCTCTGTAGAAAGCCCAACTCAATTTTAATGTAAATTCATTTATTCATTGTAAAAAAAAAAATTCCCCAAATATCCCATCACCTAAAATTAAGTCAAATTCTTCAGACAAACATGAGCACAGTCACCTGTTGCCTGGTCTTCCCACCATCCTCTTCTTTAAGGCAATTGTCTAGTGGCAGTCACGCTCTTACAGAAATATAGGTGGCTTTTGCCCATTTTCTATTCCTTCTCTGGTTTACCTAGATATCTCCTCCCACCTAGGATCTTTACTCAGAGTCAATGTCTCAAAAACATATCTTCCCAAATTTTCTAGAAGCATTGGTGCCAGGTAGTCTAAATTCCTGAGAGAAATTATTACTCTCTGAATTGTTTAATCTGTCTTAAATCTCTAAGAAAATAAAATATTGTGCCCTTTACTGTGTATCTCTACCAACAGAGTATTATTTAACATTTGGTAGCAGAGATGGAAGGAAAGGTTACCCAGAGACTGCCCCACCTGGTGATCCATCCCATATACAGACACCAAAGCTAGACACTACTGCAGATGCCAAGAAGTGCTTGCTGACAGGAGACTGATATAGCTGTCTCCTGAGAGATTCTGCCAGAGCCTGACAAATACAGAGGTGGATGCTCAGAGCCAACCATTAGACTGAGCACAGGGACCCCAACCCCATAGGAAGAACAACAATATCAACCAACCAGACACCCCTTCAGAGCTCTCAGGGACTAAACTACCAACCAAAAAGTGAGGGACCCATGGTTTCAGCCACATATGTAGCAGAGGATGGCATTATCAGACATCAATGGGAGGAGAGGCCCTTGGTCCTGTGAAGTCTCCATTTCCCAGTGTAGGGGAATGTCAGGGTGGTGAGGTGGGATTGGGTGGGTGGGGAGGGGAACACCCTCATAGGAGCAGGGGGAGAGGGGATGGGATGGGGAATTCCAGAAGGGAAACCAAGAAAAGGGATAACATTTTAAATGTAAATACATAAAATATCCAATAAAAATAAAAAACATTCCTGCATAACCACCCACTGCTGAGTGCTGTTTCTGCCTGATTCACATTCTCTTAATTAATATTCTTAATAAAGGTTCTCTTCGTGCTGGTTAAAAAAAAAAAAAACATTTGGTAGGATTTCAATACATATTTGTCAAGTGAAGAAATGTCCATCTCCCACTGTGAATCTTACATTCCTTGCACTTGATTAAATATTCCAAACTTTGTGGTCTGGCTTCTTTCTTTCCTTCTTTCTTTCTTTTTTTTCTGCATAGAAATGGGAAATGATTTTAAATAAAAGGAATAGGAATAAAAAAAGAAGATGGAAGAATATAAGAAGAGAGAAGTGGAGAAAATATGACGGGAGGGGTACAAATTAGATCGTTTTCTGCGTATTTGAGCTAACTATACAAAATAAGACGCATAGGCTCTTGGCCTATTTCTAATGTTCTGTATGACACCAGGGGCCTTTCATGCGATTCTGTGACTTTAACTGTACAGATAACAAATACACATACCCCACATATTCAAACCTTCATTTGAGTTTTCTTGCTTGTCATTTTTTTCAACTCAAAGAAAAGAGATGATGATTAGCCTATGTACTTAGACTACAGCTTCCATATAGTTGTCAAATGTTAATGTTGGAAAAAGGACAAGAAAAATATCCATGGCCTCCAAAGCTAATATATATTAAAGTAACTGGATGAACGTAGTGGTGAAATACTGAGATATGGAAAAGAGAGTAGATGGAGCAATAGTATGTGCTGTGTTATTGGGCATAAAAATGATAATGTCTGTTCAATGCATTCTTAGTGCTTTAACTGAGAAATTAGGCAAATAATGAGATGATTTCACAATGGGAGAAGGGAAAGGTGAGGGAAAAGGTTTTAAAGGTGCCATTCACATTTTATTAAAGGTGTCATTCACATTTTATTAAAGGTGTCATTCACATTTTATTACCAGTGTACGAATCCAAAATGGGAATGTTAAGTAGCTGATTGAAAGTATGACTCTCAATTAGCGTTGGCAGAGAAAAAATGATCAATCAATAAAATATAGAACATTTTGTGAGCTAATGTCATGTGAGATCATCTGCGGCTGTGATTTCAACCCATCATGCCCATTGACCTCATATTATCATATAGACTTATGATCTCCCTTATTACCATAAAATAATATTTATATATAAAATAGTGAACTATACACATAATTTTAAATATCTACAATGATCTAATTGATGAAATGAAAACAATGTATGAAACAATTTATCATCTTTATCAATATCAATTATCAAGGTAAATGGAATAATATATAACTTATAATAAATGTACTTCATTATAAGTAACTTCAGACTTGATAAGTGATACCATGTTTCAATTGAGATGCATATTGTGGCTCAGTCAACAGAGTACTTCCTAACATGCATGGAATCCTTGAATTGATCCCTAGCACTTAACATGTCAGGCAGTTCACAGAGAGTGATAGCAGCTGTGCATAATCACATCACATGGTTGTGAAACCATGAGTATCAAAAGGTCATTCTGTGCTACACATAAAACAAAAGAAGCCAGTTTTGTTTTGTTGCTGGTTTTTTTGTTGTTGTTTTTTTGGGTTTTGTTTTGTTTTGTTTTGTTTTTAATGTACCAGTTTAAGCTACGTTAAATCCTATAACAACATAATTTTTTAAAAAAAATCACAGTGCGTTTTCTTATTTTTTAATCTTTAAATGAGAAACCACAAGTAAAGTGTATCAGAGCATACATTAAATCACCATTAATGACAATAATGTCAGGCACATAAATGTTTAAATTTTTAGAAATTTTGAGATATTAGTATTGGACTTTCAAAATCTTAGGGCAACAGTATCACTGATAATAGGTAAGTTTATTTTTTCATAAAATTATAAAACAAAACAAAGTAATTCTCAAACTTCTTTTATACACAATTGCTGTATTTGAAAATTGCTAGTATGTACACTGTGTATGTTATTTGTATATAAGGCCATTCCCATGCACACCCCACATCATACCCCGATATATGTCTGCATATCTCTCTCTCTCTCTCTCTCTCTCTCTCTCTCTCTCTCTCTCTCCCTCTTGCTTTCTCCAGTTTCTTAGAAAATTAGAGATTCTGGCCTTATCCACCTAAAATCAGTAGCACATCCCTAGTCACTGGGAATCCATTCTATCTCTGCCCCTAATATTTAGCTTTTTTGATGTGTCCACTTTTTGATACAACTATGTCCCAAAATAGGTCTGGTCAGTACAAATGTAACATGAGTTAAAGATAAAAGAAGTGAGGAAAAAAACAAGTACTGAGTCCTGCAGCAACTATTAGTTGAAAAATAATGGTACTGAGTCAACACCCAGTGGAGAAAGTGATCAAAGGAAGAACCAACTACTCAACAAGATCCAATGCTGAGTATTAAAACTAAGGAAAACTTAGAATTCAGAAATGAATACCTGGAAGGATAGAGGAATTTTTATCCAGTAGTATGGCTGCCCTGGCAAGAGATCACATTCAAAGACCTTCCAGCTGGAATATAAACATTCCCTTAGTAGATTCCTTTAGTCCCCAACAATGTAGACAAGGTTATCTTGTAGAAGAAAAGAGTCATATTTGAAAGTGGACAGACAAAGTGACAAATCAGAGAAATATTTGAAAGAAGGAGCTTGAGATAGGATACACCCATATAGGAAAGATAGACTACCTAAGAGCAGTACACAGATGAGAGAGAGAGAGAGAGAGAGAGAGAGAGAGAGAGAGAGAGAGAGGAGCTCATTTGAGTTCAGACAGTGCACTTAGCATAGTGAATTCATAAAGTTCACACAGTTCAGTGTAGATCAGCACAGGCTGCACAGGCTGTATTCCAGAGATTACAGCGAGAGAATAAAAAGGAGCCAGAACTTTAGAACAAGTTGCCAGCTACATTTACAACCTTACTGGTGGCTAAGAGAATAGATGAGCAGAAGATTAAGAGAACTTAATGCCACTGGAGTCTGGTCATTAGAGACAGAGGACAAGAATTTGAAGACCTTTGTTACAGACAACTCCTGGTAGGTTTTACTAGAAGAAACCCAGAAAAATCGAAGCAATAGAATTTTGTTTTATAGCAGATGATATAATTTCATATTTGTGTAATTATTTATGTTTATAATTAAGTATCATAGAAAAAGTTGAAGAGTTAGAAAGAAAAGAAGAAAGCATTGAAACAAAGACTTTATAAGGACTTAAGTGGCGATTCAGTTAATAAAGCACATGCCACACAAGCATGACACATCCTCAGAACCAATTTAAATGATAGATGGGTACTTATAATTTTATAACATGTAAGGTAGAGACAAGGGATCACCAGAGCAAGATGTTCATTAAGACCATCCATATCAACAAACTCTGGAATAAATTGAGAGACTTCTCAATGAATAAGATAGAGAGCTGTTTACTAAAGTGGAGAGCAGCATAGGAAGCTATACTGTGTCAATTCCTGGTCTCCAGTTCACATACATGGGTACAAGACTTCACACATGAGTAAGTGTTCACACACACACACACACACACACACTTGATCATACATTTAAGTTTTTATACCACAACACTACATACATTTTAAAATAATTATTTAATACATCAATTTTTAAAAGATCTTGGTAGTAGGTGGCAGGTGGTTAAAATTAGCATCACAGGAAGTGATGGAACCGGGTGTTGTTCACTATCTACCCAAAGGATGAGGCAGAACCAGGCAAAATAGGTTCCATTGATCTCTAGTCTGGCTGCATAGGACTGAAATGTTAACAGTTCTTAGAAGGTAAGTAAGAGGGTTCGAGGGGAACCTGTACAAGGCCTGTAGTTGGGGTGAAGTCTCAACTGCTGAGATGGTGGCAGCAGCACTGGTGGTGGCAGGGTCAGCAGTGGTGGTGGGCAGTTGGAAGTAGTGTGAGCCTGAACGGCCAGACAGTCTGAGGTCCAGCAATAAAGGCTTCAGGAGAAAGAACTCTTCTCCAAGGGTTACAGCTCAGTACTACAGACCCTCTTAGACAATCCTTGGTGGAACAGCCTGTCTATTTTTCTTCCATGTGGACAGGAACTTTATAAATATTGAGAGGGTGAGATGAGACTTAGGGCTAGATGTTCAGTGGAGTGTCATGGTTACATCTTCCAAAGCAGATAGAGGTAGGTAGGGAATGACTCTACCCTACTCTTCTCAATTCTGAGATTCACAGGGTCAGACTTGCCTCAACCTTACCAGTATTTCTGTCAGGTGGCACGGTCTCCTTGTCCCACACCCCATGAAAGGAATAGGATTTAGTGATTTGTGAGACTAATATATAGCACTAAATAGACATGGAAATTAAAAAATAATGTGAGTCATGACCTCCTCTGTGGCTGCTCTGCTGATTTAACACAAAGAGTGGCTTAAAGGCTTACAATTGTATTATCTTTAAAAATAGATGTCTGGAATAAAAATCTTGGTAGGACTGTCTTCTTCTTGGAAGCTTTAAGAGTTGTCCTTACTTCCAACTTCTAGAAGTCAGGAGTGTCACTGGACACATGTATCTGTGTTGCTCCAACTCTAACTTCTGTGTCACCACAGTCTCTTTCTTCAATCAGACAATGACAACTCCTGTGACATTTCTGCAAGTATATTATAGATACACTAGCAAAGGTATAAGAAATGAGTCAAAGGGAAAGAACTTACTGAAAATCAAAAAGAAAAATAAAAGAACAAATTCAGCAATTTATCAGGACTAAACCATGTAGTTTCTGGACTTACAATCAAGAAACATTAAGCTGAGTTTTTTATTGAAAGAAAATCAACTTCAATTGAAGACATCCTGTCTGACCTAACTTGCACCCTAATCACAACAAAAGAAATGAAATAGTTTTTATCAAGCCACATTAGTAAAATAATAATATATGGAAGACACACACTATTTGATGGAATTATAATAAAGTCCACCAAGAAAGGCCTGTAAGTGTCATTGTTTCCTGCAAAGACTGAATTCACCCTTTGATGGAAATGCTCATTCACAAATACTGCCTTGCTTGCTACTCTTTGCTTTTTCTTAGTTCTGAAGCTATTGTTTAATGTGACAAGAATTTAAAACAGCATCTAGAAGTCCCATGTCACCATTTTTTTCTCCAAAGCTCACAGGCCTTCACCCAGTAGTACTCACTAGGTTCAAGAGAGAATGTTGTCTCAATGTATACACCTTGATCACTCACACAGATTGTCCCGTTTAACACATAAATCATTGTTATAGGTTTTATAGATTAAAACAGTGACAACTCTAGGGAGAGAGGAGCACCATTCAACTCACTGTGCATTTCTTCTTCTACTATTTTCTTCTACAAAAATCACAAAACCATCAGATGGAGATGTGACTATCAGAAGGCTTGTAAGAGAATTAAGGAGAGAAAGAAGACTCGAAAATGTCAGTTCACAGAGTGGGAATAAGAATTAACCAGGCAAGTAATGAAGAACTGTTGTACGGACCACTTCAAATTAGGCTATTACTTTAGAACATTGACATTACCACAGTGGCATATGCATCCAGCCTTATTAATCTCCTCAAATGTCTGTGAGTAGTCAAAAGACAATTGAGTTTAATAGGTTGGGGTTTAGACAGTCTGGTATACCAGAGGAGAGGGAAGGTGAAAAACAGCAAAAGTGGGTTCACATGAACAATTAGGAAATGACGGCGTACATGAGATATCAGCTGGTGGTAGGAGCCTGGGTTATAGCTTCTAGACCATGTTATCAATCCACATACTATGAAAAACTGCATTATCGTGGCGTACTGGCTGGTTTTGTGTGTCAACTTGACACAAGCTGGAATTGTCACAGAGAAAGGAGCCTCAGTTGAGAAAATGCCTCCATGAGATCCAGGTGTAAGGCATGTTCTCAATTAGTGATCAAGGTGGGGGAAAACCCCTTATGAGTGGTGCCATCCCTGAGCTGGCAGTCTTGGGTTCTATGAAAGTGAGCTGAGCAAGCCAGGGGAAGCAAGCCAGTAAAAAACATCCCTCCATGGCCTCTGCATCAACTCCTGCTTCCTGAGCTGCTTGAGTTCCAGTCCTGACTTCCTTTAGTGATGAACAGCAATGTGGAAATGTAAGCTGAATAAACCCTTTCCTCCCCAACATGCTTCTTGGTCATGATATTTGTGCAGGAATAGAAACCCTGACTAAGACACATGAGAAACAATGCAACTAATCTATGTTATACAACTGTGTATCACAGCTGCATTGATTTAAAAAAAAAAGATACTAAAACATAGTAGCGACTTTAGGAGAAATCTATACAGAAAGAAGTAAATAGGATTTTAGGATGCATAATGCTATGTAAACCATTACATTAATATTCAAAATAGTACAACATCAATAATAATAATAATAATAATAATAATAATATGATAATTTTCATTGTATCCCAATACCAAGGCTCCTCACTACTTCTGAATAAACAGAGGAACTGATCCCAAGTACTTCCAACCAGTTTTTGAAGGCCCCTTTCCTACAAAGGCATACACAGTTCACCCCTACCATTGCCAAGTTGAACTTGGCACTTAGATATTCATTCATATTCTTACATCTCATATATCTAATTACAATGGATTGAATTGTGTGCAAAACAGGCAAAATAATTCATATCCAATTCCAAGAAAGAGGTTATTCCAGACATCCCTTGGGGAAGACAAAGGGAAGTGAAATTCAGTACCAAGATTTTTAAGTTCTGACACCATGGAAAGGTAAAGCAGTTGACACTTGGCTCCTGTCTGCTCTTACATTAAAGATTCTGTTTCTTGCATGGTAAAATAAACATTGCCTACTTGCAGTCTATTTGAATTCTTCTCTCTTGAGAGCACAAGAACTAAGACTCCTGCTGATACTGATGCCCCAGTAGTCTCTGTGGCAGAATACTTAGAGGTGTAATTATGGATGTAAGAGTGATGACCTGGTCTTTGTTCCTCAATAATATATATGCAAAAATTTTGATTTGCAGCACCTTAGAATGTGGTTGCCTTTGAAGAAAGGATTTTACAGGCTAATTAAGTTAAAATAAAGTCTTTACAGTTAGGAATTAAACCAATAGAAACCTTATAAGCTTGTAGACCCAGCTGGTCACAGAGAGTAATAGTATGAAGGCATGGCAGCGGGATATTTATCTATATGCTGAGGAAAGGACTCAGACTAAACAACTCAAGACTCAAGGACTTCTCCACCCCCTGGTTTACAGAACAGAAGTGGGAGAAGATATTTATTTCATTTTAGTCATGCAATTTGTGATCCTTTGATACAATGAATTTAACAAAATGATACTGTGGCATACAGAAGCCATGAAAGTATCTGGTGAATTGATCTGGAGACAAATTACAGGACACACACACACACATACACACACATACACGTCAAAACAAACAAACAAACAAACAGTGCCAATAAGACCTAGATGATAGAGAATGGCTTTGACAATTTGGAATTCTTATTTTTATATAAGGAAATGCAAAATATGTTATGATGGAGTATCAAGGAAAAGAAATTACTAGGAACTAAATGCACTCTGCATCTTGGACTTACTCCTTTATATTGTTCATCATTGATAGACCAAAGTGTTAAGAGAATGGGCATCTTAGGATAATTAATTTAGAACATATTTCTGAAGGGATTTCTGATATAAAGGTAATTAGATACCTCTGTGTCTTAATTACATAACTAAAGAGTAAGCGACGTTGACAGATTGTAGTAAAGTCTGGGACCAAACAAATCTGATTTTTTTTTTTTCAAATCAAAGAGATAAAGAGGTAGAGTAGATGGAACCTGGTGTCATATACATAATGGGCTGCTTTTAAATGTTTGCTAAGGGGAAACCTCTGAAACAGAGTCACTCCAACACACCAGGCTGAGCATTGAAAAAATAGCACTAGTAAACCAGAAAAGTTAGGGTAGCCATTGAATTCACAAGAACTGAAAAAGTGGGACATGCAGAATCCCTAACAAAACAGCACAGTAACAGATGAAAAAGTCACTGGAAACTAGAGACGTATTTTTTCTTTTTAAATAGATTACAAGACCTAGTTTTATAATTGTAAGCCATGTTTTCTGCAGTTTTCTGAGGGAATTTCTTTTTTAGTTTTCAAAAACTGAATATTGGCAAACACTTTGCAACTCATATCTTAATAAACAGCAGAGATTGGCCAATCAATACACTGTGAAATGACAAATATTAGCTATTAATGTTGAGTAAGAACTATGGCCACATGAGAAGGCAGATGGGATTCTGTTCTTTGCTGTATCAAGTGCTAATGTCCCAGCATCACTGTTAAAGTCCAAATACAATGAGCCTCAGTATAAATGTAAAGAACCCAAGCATTAAGCTGTTCACTACCCTGAACAGTACATAACATCATGTGCCTTTCATCACTAAGAATATTGACAACACTTTCTTTTGTGTTTGCTGAAGGTCATTTCATTGCCCTTGAATATATTTTATCTCTGTTTTATTTTATTTATTGTCTGTACAGAGCTTGCATTTGATTTTCTATATTGTTCAAGGCAACTGTCCAATTTTATTCTCTTTCTTACTATAAATAGATGTGTGTAAGAAGAGTTTGTGTTTTCTTCTTTTGAAAAATTTTCTTACTATGTTTATTTGTGTGAGTGTTTAGGGGTGTGCATAGAGATGTCAGAAAGCATTTTGAGGGAGTTATCACTCTTATTTTTCCAAGTGGATCAAGAAATCAAACTCTGGTGATCAGTCTTGATTGCAAACTATGCAAATACCTTACCTAGCTAAGCCATCTCATCACCCTTCTGGTTTTTCCATGATTTGCCAATCAGATTAATAAAGCAGGAAGTGAAGTTATCTTTATTTTTAATTTTTTTGAATAAATGAACATCAGAGTAAATATACTCAGTAATAGTGTAAAACGAAAGGTTGATCAGTTGCAGCAGACAACAATAAATATTAGGAATAATTTACTTTGTCAGAAGGAAGCTGTTGGTAGAAAATAAATAAATATGTAAGTTATTCATACTTGAAATGTTGAGCTTGGTGAACATAAAGTACAGAAAGCTAACTTTTAGATGGGACCTTCATTATGAGGAAGACAAACCTTAGAAGAGTTAGGCCACCATACTGTTACATTCCCCCAATGTCTTCCTCTCCAAATGGAGAGAGCCATAAGCCTGATTTGTCATGAGCATTAAATGGGCAACATATGAGAAACATCAAGAGAAAAGCTCAAGACCTCATGACATCAGTAAATCATAGCAGTATTCTATGTCATTGGCTGGTACAATAGTGACAAATAATTTTGTTAATAGCTGCCACAGCAGGACAAGTGATCATAATAAGAGTAAGTTATGTATATTCAGAGTGACAATTGATTTTCAAAGTTAAGGTTAAAATATTATCACCCAGTTCTTTGCCTTCCACATATTCATTCCTCAAATTTAACTACCTGAATGCAAAATCCTACTCCTCAGCAATTCATATTTTGTCATCATTTCTTTGCTCTTTTTTTTAGATCACAGATTTGAGCTCTCTAATGCTATGAAACCTGCAGACACAGAGATTCATGATTTATGTATATATTTGATAGCCTCACCCCTGATATCCTAGCCTCAAATCTAGACTCTTAAACTGCCTACTTAGCTCTGTTAACAGATTTTAATCTTGCATATTAGAAAAGCCATTCAAATGTTCTTAGGCATTATCATCTTGGCACTTTAATTGAAATTTATCTTTACATTTAAAAAAATGGAACATAACAGTGAATAAAAGCAGCCTTTTTTTATACAGTATATGCTAATGTTGACCTCAATGCTCTTGGCTTTTCACAGGACTCTGTGATTTCCTGGAATTTCCTGAACTCAGCACTTTGATGACCATGGATGTTTTAACTTCATTGCTCTCCCAGTTGCAGAGGAGCTTTTGACATTTGGATTTTGTGTTCACCTAATGGCAACTGCAATTAAAGCTTTCCCACATCAATGAGCTAACTTTCTAAGGCCATTTCAAAGGGTGAATTCAATATTCAAATTGTATGATGCTTATTGATCTGTGGGCTGCTATTTGTGTGACTGGGAAAGTACTCATTAGAAATTTTCCTGACATTACAGATAAAAAAGGAATAATAGTGAACTAATTCCTCTGGAAAAATCACAAATGATTAATTAGTTACCACGATATATATGTAGGGGGAAAATAACACAGATATTCAAGCCCAGGCCTGACCAAAGATTATTTGAGAGTGAGTATCCAAACTACAGAAATAGATTTACAAATGACCGATCTAATTGTTTCAGACTCCGTTCTAAAAAAAAAAAAAAACAAGAGTCCCAAGAAACTACAGATGTGTAACTCATAAATGGAAGCCTATACTGTGAGCCTTACTAAATCTAGCAGAGTTAGAAATAACCTGATACCCTATTTCACAGGTGGAGAGAGAATGATAGATTTTGGTAAGTCTTATAGACATTCAAAAATAAATTTTTATTCTAGCCATATCTTCAATTTCAATTTGATTTTTTTTCAAAATTGAGAGACATAGAAAAAGTAAAGAAAATAATGTATCCAAGAAAACTTAGCAACTTTTGTTTTTTGCAAACACTCTGTTGTTGTTCATATACACCCATAAGAAAAGAAAGTACAAGTGAATAATTCTGATGATTTACTAGATATTTACACTTTTGAACATTTTATCTTTGCCAAAACATCTATTCATATAATATTCACATGTTTTCTCTCAATGTGGAGATGGCATCTCCAAGATAAAACAAAATATGCAAAAGACACCTTGAGAGAGCTAATAATTTTCTGAGGAGCAGAAAGAAGAATTAACTCAGTTAATTTTGTTTCCTTAGTTTTGTATCATTTTATTGACCAATGAATAAACCAGTTTTATTTATTTTTCTGTGTGAAAATTCTTTGAGGAAAGAATAGAGAATGCAAACAAAAATCATTTGGGAATTCTAGTGTCCTTCTCCTTGAATGCTTTTATTGAAATTGGGAAGGGGATAGCCAATAAAATGTATTCAGAACTCCTGACTTGAACTGGATTCAGGTGGCCAGGTCATATTCAATAAAATATTCCCTCATATTTAATAAAAGTGAGAAGAAAATAAATATATAGAATAAGATGAGCAATTTCTACATATACTCCTGACAGCTCATCTTTGGCTTGAAGTACCCACAGACAAGAGAGATGTGGATTTCTTCTCATGTTTTCTGTCATATTTAGCTCATATAGTTATTGAATGCTGAGAAGAAGAAATATTCAAAACAGTATATTTCTTTTCAGACTTGATAAGACAGAAATTTATTAGTTGATTCATTAATATGACTTATGTAATTTGTTTTTAATGCTGTGCTGTTTCCTATAAAAGTGTGGGTATAGAAGTCATTATCCCAGTTCTCAGATGGAAAAATTGAGATTCAGAGTTAACAATTCACAGAGATAATCTGGTGAGTTGTTGACAAAAAAATTATTATAACAAAAGAGAGAGGAGAGATAAACAAAGAGAGAGAGAGAGAGAGAGAAAGAGAAAAGCTACTGGCCACTAATGACTTCCCTGGGAAAGAAGAGACAGTTTTCTTCAGAGGTGAGGATGTGGAGAGGCTACCCTTGTCCAGTAGAGAGTCCCTCATGCTTCCACTCAGATGCTGCACTAAATGTATTCATTGTGAATTCTTTAAAAACCAAGATCACATAAAATTAGGAGGGAAACATGGCAGCACAGACAGGGAAGGAATGAAAAGTGCCAGAACAGGTCATTGAATTTGATGCAAACACATTAAATACATCTGTAAATATTGACTAAAATAATTTAAAATCTCCTTTAAGGAAACAATAAGCTCAATTGTTAGTTTGGTATCAAATTGTATTAAAATGTATTCATCTTTGTAGCTGTTTTACGTTATACAGTATCCATACACATTTCTTATATGTGAACACAGGTATCAAAAAACGTTCATGAACCCCTTATTAGAATTCTAATCAGATTTTTTTCATACCATATTTTAAGTTGAACAGGTCAGAAAATGTGAAATTTTGTGAGTTCCTTATTGATTGGCTTATGAATCAATAATTCGTTAATGTTCACCACACTATCAGCAGTCTACATGGTTCTATAAACATCAAAATTTAGAAGTATTTGGTCCTTAGCACAAGTATTTAAGTAGAGAAGATGAATGAGTTTAAGGTAGCTAGGTAGAGTGATGCTCCAGGTAACTAGAGAATCACAGTGGCTGAAAGAAGCAGAGGCCAAGGGAATCCTCTCTTGGAAAATGAGGCATTGTGAATATTTAAAGTTAAACAAAAGAAAGTCTGTTGGTAATTAGGAAGATGAGGAAAACACACTAAACTTCTGCAAGGTGTCTTAGTGGGCATGTTCAAGACACACTGAATGCATGATAGAAGACTCTAGAAGGTCTCTAAGAGTGTTTATGTGTGTGAAAGAATCTCCTCAGCATCCCCTGTTTTGTCCTAAAAATAAGATTTATGCTGTTTGATTTGCAGTTCAGATTTCATTTTGAAACATCTTCTGAGATTCTAAAGAAATAAGAGTCATAAATGTGGAGAATCTCTTGTTGGTCAGAAAAATGTTTCTTATTGCTCAGTTCTCTCCACTCTTTTCTACAACAATCTCCTGTTCCCTGGAGTTATCTTTATCACTGTTGCTTCTGGAAAGGTTAGTTTTGTGTTCCGAGAAAGACAACAAATATATGTCATAAAGAATAGAGATGGACAATTCTTGTAATTTTATCTATACTAATCTAACTACTAATGCTGCTCATATTTCTTAGATAGTGAGGATTTGTCACAACATGAAGTACATAATACAGGTAGAATATTAAGGGTGCAAGGTAGTCCTTCCCTACGAGGTAGTTTACATTCCATTGTCGGTAGAATATTTCTTTGTTGTTTGTCTGAATAATGTGTGAGGTAAAGCATTTGACAGGTTAATTATACATTGCTTTGAAAAGTTCCCTGTATTCCATTTGAAATTGGCTGTATTTTAATCCCTTTGATTCTCCTGCTATTCTTTTATTATGGTGCCACAAAAACACCTTTTTAAAGACCATACATTATAAGAGAACGAGTCTCATCAACCCCTTCTCCTCTTGTTTCCAAACCTTTGACCATGCACTTCATTGGATCTTCCCCCAAAAAAGATTTACTAATCTCAGACCTAATGTCTTCGGCATTGTGTGGGGGTATTTTTATTATTGTATGAGCCTTGGCAGATTTGAGCTATAGTTAAGAAAGGTAACAACAAATTTATCCATTTGCCTTTCTGTATTCGAAATTTCCCATGGTTTCATATGTCCCACACACCCCTCTTCTATAATACAGCCTAACATTTCCTAGAATTACCTGACATCCAAATTCTGCATCAACTCGTAGTCACAATGTGAAGACTATGAAATTCTGACCTTGTAAAATCAGTCTCTATCTACATTAGTTATGCAGCTTCCTCTTATCCTTTTTCTCTCAAATAATGACAAATATTTCTTGACTCTCTCTCCAAAATACACTTTAGTTCTTCTTTCAAGAAGCACTAGCTAACAGAAATCTCCAACTAGGCATGGAAATATCACCAGAAGTTTTTTGTTTAGAATACAGTGTTCATCCAAAACAACAGAGGCTGTTGCTGCCACCATTTTTGAATTTGACAATAAAAGCTTGTAGACAAAACACACTTCCAACAAAGGATGTACATGAATGGAGCTGGAAAGGACCTGTTTCTCTGTGCAGACTAGTCCCCACCATCTGAAAAGAGGTCATGTGAACTGCCAAGGGAGGAATGAAATGAATAGTCTTTCTCACTACAAGAATTACATACTTCAACAGTGACTGAACCAACAAGATATCCTCCAGGAAGTTATTGTAATGGTACACGTGACTTCTTGTGGTGTAATTATTAGCTGTATAATTAGACTTAAATCTTACCCAGTTGACAGAATTCATGAATAATACTGTGAACCTATCCAACCATCGGTGGCTAGAAAAGACACAAACTTAAGAGGAGAACCTACTACAATCATTTTCCTAAGACAAGAGAATTTCTAACTACAGTCTACATATTTATCTTTATATTCACAAACAAGTATAGCTCTAAAACCTTGTTGGAAAAATATTTTGCAGCAGATGGAGACCATCATAGAGATCCACAATTGCTCAAAATGCAGAGAATAAGTGAGTGTGGTGCCAAACCCCAACATGATATGGCTGCAAAGCAGTCTCTACCCATAAGGTTTAGCAAAACTTAACAATGCAGGGCAATAAGAATATAAACACGAGAAGTTCAAGAAAAATGCTGCTAAATAGTGTCTCTTAGGCATGGGAGGGAAAATTACCTGTATAATCTTAACAATACGAGTGCCCAGTCAAAACTGTCGCAATACTAGTTGAGTTGCCAATGAGCACAGAAGAAATTCCACATGATTCTACCCTAGATAAAGAGCTAAGGTGGCCAGACCCTGCTGAGAGAGGGAGAGCAGGACCCCCGGGGATGAGCTTCCTCCTAAATCTTCAAAGTCTAATCCCAAGTGGTCAACACTGGAAAAAAAATACATAAACAGTGTTAAATAGGTGGAGGAGCCTGCAGAAGAAGGGCTCCAGATGCAGGGACTAAGGAAAAGCCAAGAGGTAAGAACCTGCCTGCTTCCACCTGTAGCTGGAGACACTTGCCTGGGCTACCAGGCCTCCAAAGACAAACAGCTCAGGGAGAAAGCTAGCCGCCCACTTGTGTAGAGGAGCCAGCTGAAGGAGGATTTCAGATGGGGGTCTGAAGAACAGCTGGGAGAGAGAGCTAGTCTCCCAGAAGTATTGACATCTGGGCTTGAAGGAAAGAAAAACCACAGTCAGAGAGAGAAAGACCAGCTAACACCAGACATAACCAGATGGCAAAAGGCAAGGGCAAGGACACAAGGAACAGAAACCAAGACTACGTGGCTTCATCAGAACCCAGCTCTCCCACCACAGCCAGCCCTGGATACCCAAACACACCAGAAAAGGAAGACTCAGACTTAAAATTACTTATCAAGAGGATGTTGGAAGATTTTAAAAAGGAAATAAATAGCTTCCTTAAAGAAATACAAGAGAACACAGGTAAACAACTGGAAACCCTTAAAGAGGACACACAAAAATCCCTTAAAGAATTACAGGAAAACACAATCAATCAAATGAACAAAACCATTCAGGAATTAAAAACAGAAATAGGAAACTATAAAGAAATCACAAAGGAAGACAACCCTGGAGTTAGAGAACCTAGGAAAGAAATCAGGAGTCATAGATTCAAACATCACCAACAGAATACAAGAGATGGAAGAGAGAATCTCAGGTGCGGAAGATACCATAGAAAACATGCACACAACAGTCAAAGAAAACACAAAATCCAAAAAGCTCTTAACCCAAAACATCCAAGATATCCAGGATGCAATGAGAAGACAGAAGCTAAGGATAATAGGTATAGAAGACAGTGAACACTCCCAACTTAAAGGACCAGTAAATATCTTCAACAAAATTATAGAAGAAAACTTCCCTAACCTAAAAAAAGAGATGAACATAAATATACAAGAAGCCCACAGAACACCAAACAGACTGGACCAGAAAAGAAATTCCTCCCGTCACAATATAGTCAAAACACCAAATACACAAAACAAGGAAAGAATATTAAAAGCAGTAAGGGAAAAGGGGCAAGTGACATATAAAGGCAGACCTATCAGAATTACACCAGACTTCTCACCAGAGATTATGAAAGCTAGAAGATCTTGGGCAGATCTCATACAGACTCCAAAAGGACACAAATGCTAGCCCAAGCTGCTATACCCAGCAAACTTCTCAATAATCATAGACGGGGAAACCAAAATATTGTATGACAAATCTAAATTTGCATAGTATATTTCCGCAAACCAAGCCCTACAAAGAATAATACATGGAAAATGCCAACTCAAGGAGGGAAATTACACTCAAGAAAAAGGAAGAAAGTAATCTTTCAAGAAACTCAAAAGAAGATAGCCACACAAACAATATAAACAACATCAAAAATAAAAGGAAATAACATCACTATTCTTTAATATCTTTTAACATCAATAGTCTCAACTCCCAAATAAAAAGACATAGACTGACAGACTGGATCCAGCATTTTGCTGCATCCAGGAAATGCACTTCCATGTTAAAGACAAACACTACCTCAGAGTAAAGGGCTGGAAAACAATTTTCCAGGCAAATGGCTCCAAGAAACAGGCTGGAGTAGCCATTCTAATTTCAGATAAAATTGACTTTCAAACAAAAGTCAACAAAAAGGATAAGGAAGGACACTTCATACTCAACAAAGGAAAAATCTACCAAGAAGAACTCTCAATTCTGAACATCTATGCTCCAAATGCAAGAGCTCCCACTTTCATAAAAGAAACTCTACTAAAGCTCAAAGCACACATTGCACCTCACACAATAATAGTTGGAGACTTCAACACCCCACTATCAACAATGGACAGATCTTGGAAACATAAACTAAACAGAGATACGGTAAAACTAACAGATACTATGAACCAAATGGGTTTAACAGATATCTATAGAACATTTCATCCTGCATCAAAAGGATATACCTTCTTCTCAGCACCTCATGGTAGCTTCTAAAAAACTGATCATACCATTGGTCACAAAACAAACCTCAACAGATATAAGAAGATTGAAATAATCTCATGCCTCCTATCAGATCACTACAGATTAAGGTTGGTCTTCAATGGCAACAACAACAGAAAGCCCACATACACATGGAAGCTGAACAATGCTCTGCTCAATGATAAGTTAGTCAAGGAAGAATAAAGAAGGAAATTAAAGACTTCCTAGAATTTAATGAAAATGAAAGTACAACATAACCAAACCTATGGGACACAATGAAAGCAGTGTTAAGTGGAAAACTCATAGCTTGGAATGCCTCCAAAAAGAAACTGGAGAGAGCATGCACTAACAGCTTAACAGCACACCTAAAAGTTCTAGAACAAAAAGAAGCTACTACACCCAAGAGGAATAGAAGGCAGGAAATAATCAAATTAAGGGCTGAAATCAACCAAGGAGAAACTAAAAGAACTATACAAAGAATCAACAAAACCAAGAGCTGGTTCTTCGAGACAATCACCAAGATAGAAAAACCCTTAGCCAGACTAACCAGAGAGCACACAGACAGTATCCAATTAACCCAATTTATTCTATGAGGCCACAGTTACAAGGATATCAAAGCATCACAAAGACCCAACAATAAAAGAAAACTTCAGACGAATTTCCCTTATGAATATCAATGCAAAAATACTCAATAAAATTCTTGCAAACCGAATCCAAGAACACATGACAATGATCATTCACCATGATCAAGGAGACTTCATCCCAGGGATGCAGGGATGGTTCAATACCCAGAAATCCATCAATGGAATCCACTACATAAACAAACTCAAAGAAGAAAACCACATGGTCATTTCAATAGATGCTAAAAAAGCATTTGACAAAGTTCAACATCCCTTCATGATAAAAGTCTTGGAAAGATCAGGAATTCAAGGAGCATACTTAAACATAGTAAAAGCAATATATAGCAAACCAGTGACCAACATCAAACTAAATGGAGAGAAACTAAAAGCAATCCCCCTAAAATCAGGAACTAGACAAGGCTACCCTCTCTCTCCCTACCTCTTCAATGTAGTACTTGAAGTTCTAGCTAGAACAATCAGACAACAAAAGGAGGTCAAAGGGATACAAATTGGAAAGGAAGAAATCAAAATATCACTATTTGCAGATGATATGATGGTATCCTTAGGAGACCCAAAAAACTCCACCAGAGATCTGCTACAGCTGATAAACAACTTCAGCAAAGTGGCTGGATACAAAATTAACTCAAGCAAATCAGTAGCCTTCCTATACTGGAAGGATAAACAGGCTGAGAAAGAAATTAGGGAAATAACATCCTTCACAATTGTCACAAACAATATAAAATGTTTGGTGTGACTCTAACCAAGCAAGTGAAAGATCTGTATGACAAGAACTTCAAGTCTCTGAAGAAAGAAATCGAAGAAGACCTCAGAAAATGGAAAGATCTCCCATGCTCATGGATCAGCAGAATTAATATAGTTAAAATGACCATCCTGCTGAAAGCAATCTACAGATTCAATGCAATCCCCATCAAAATCCCAATTCCATTCTTCATAGACCTAGAAAGAGCAATTCTCAAATTCATATGGAATAACAAAAAACCCAGGATAGCAAAAACTATTCTCAACAATAAAAGGACTTCTGGGGGAATCAGCCTCCTGACTTCAAGCTGTACTACAAAGCAGTAGTGATAAAAACTGCATGAATTTGGTACAGTGACAGGCAGGTAGATCAATGGAATAGAATAGAAGACCCAGAAATAAACCCACACACTTATGGTCACTTGATCTTTGACAAAGGAGCTAAAACCATACAGTGGAAAAAAGACAGCATCTTAAACAAATGGTGCTGATCAACTTGCAGTCTACATGTAGAAGATTGCAAATTGATCCATTCCTATCTCCCTGTACAAAGCTCAAGTCCAAGTGGATCAAGGACCTTCACATAAAACCAGATACACTGAATCTAATAGAAGAGAAAGTGGGGAAGAGTCTTGAACACTTGGGCACAGGGGAAATGTTCTTGAACAGAACACCAATGGCTTGTGCTCTAAGATCAAGAATCGACAGATGGGACCTCATAAAATTACAAAGCTTCTGTAAGGCAAAGGACACTGTAAATAGGACAAAATGGCAACCTACAGATTGGGAAAAGATCTTTACCAATCCTACATCTGATAGAGGGCTAATATCCAATGTATACAAAGAACTCAAGGAGCTAGACTCCAGAGATCCAAATAACCCTGTCAAAAAATGGGGAAGAGAGCTAAACAGAGAATTCTCAACTGAGGAAACTCAAATGGCTGAGAAGCACCTAAAGAAATGTTCAACATCCTTAGTCATCAGGGAAATGCAAATCAAAACAACCCTGAGATTTCACCTCACACCAGGCAGAATGGCTAAGATCAAAAACTCAGGTGACAGCAGATGTTGGCAAGGATGTGGAGAAAGAGGAACACTCCTCCATTGCTGGTGGGAATGCAAGTAGATACAACCTCTCTGGAAATCAGTTTGGCGGACCCTCAGAAAAATGAACATACTACTACCTGAGGACCCAGCTATTCTACTCCTGGGCATATACCCAGAAGATGCTCCAACATGAAATAAAGACACATGTTCCACTATGTTCATAGTAGCCTTATTTATAATAGCCAGAATCTGGAAACAACCCAGATGTCCCTCCACAGAGGAATGGATACAGAAAATGTGGTATATTTACACAATGGAATACTACTTAGCTATTAAAAACAATAACTTCATGAAATTCACAAATGGATGGATCTTGAAAATATCATCCTGAGTGAGGTAACACAGTCACAAAAGAATGAACATGGTATGTATTCACTGTTAAGTGGTTATTAGCCCAAAAGTGTGAAATAACCAAGAGTCACTTCACAGCAACAGTAAGGCTGAGTGTGAGGTCCCAGATGGAGGACTTGGAGAAAGGACTGAAGGAGCTGAGGGAGTTTGCATCCCCAGAGAGGCAGTAACAGTGGTAACTGGCCTGACCCCCGATACTCCTGGAGACTGATCCACCAACCAAAGAATACACATGGAGGGACCCATGGTGCTGGTCACAAATGCAGCAGAGGAGGGTCTTGTTATCCATCAGGAGGAGGAGAGGCCCTTGGGCCTGAGGGTATTAGATGCCCCAGTATAGGTGAATGCCTAGGAGGGAAGATGAGAGTGGGTGGGTCGGTGGGTGTGTGGGAGAATACCCCCATAGTGGCAGGGGGAGGGTGGAGGGAATGGGGAGGTTCCAAAGGGGAGAACAGGAAAGGTGGAAACATTTGAAATGTAAATAAAATATGAAAAAAATAAAGAACCAAACTCTGGTCCTCTGAAAGAATAGAATGTGATTTGAACTGCTGAGCTATCACTCCAGCCCCAATAAAGCTGCTTTGTAAAGAACATCATGCCCACGCAAAATGAATCCATCAAACAGTTTACCTTAAAGTTCATATATGTCGATTAAGACATGTAAAACAGGCTGGTCCAGATGTAGTAAATTATATTGGGCAACAGTTTCTCTTGAGACAAACATTTCATCCTGCAGGGAAGCTCCTTATGGAGCAAAAAAATAAAAAAATAAATAAATAAACATCTCAAAAGAACTTCAGGAAGTCCCTGAAACTGAATGGATTGACTGGGCCCTTCCTTCCCAAAGTAAAGAAGGCAAGAGGCAAAAAAATTCTCAAACAAGACAAGATACAAAGAAGACTGAGACTAGGTCAGCTGCTTTGAAGGAATTTAGATCAGCGTCACTTGGAAAGGACTCTCTCTAACCTGATGAGCTGCCTATAGGCTGTACAGTGTGCTCAAGATTCCCAGCTTTTGTGAGCTATCACCTGTGCTTAGGTAAGCATTAGTGATAACACTATCTGTGAGTCATTTCTACTCCTGTAAATTACTCCTCATCTACACCTATATCCCTCAGTAAGTAACCACAATAAAACTCACTGGTTCACCAAAAAAAAAAAATGTTAAATAGACTCAGTAGATTGTATATACATGTATAGATTTCATATACATATGTACATGTGTGTGTGTGTGCACACCTCTGTGTGTAACAAAATAAAGAAGAAAAATATATTTAAAAAGGAGTTTGACAGATGTTGAGGGAGAAGGGAAGGAAGGATTGATATAGATACATGAATATCTCAAAAGAGATAGCTAAAATAAATACAGCATTATTATGTCAACACATACTGCTGGGGTTTGTGTCCTTGTACTCTACTGTGGGGTCATTCCTACACACCCCAGCAGTGCTCTCTTTGTCCTGTGAAGTTTGAGTGTGGGAGGTTCATATTCCCTATTCCTTACACAGTAGCTAACACAACTGCAGCATTTTACTGTTGAAAACCCACCTGCTTCTTCGAAAAGTCCCAGAATAAATATGAATTCAGTATCTGGATTAAAATATTTTATTGTTATTTTGCCCTAAAACTCCCAATGAAACATCATGATTTGACTTTCTTTTCTCTTTGTTATTTCTATTACATATTTGCTGGATTTTGTTTCTGTTTCAGTGCTTAGAATAAAACAAGTAGATTTTTAGTCACATCTACATGCCATTTGTTGAAAAAGTTCTTACCCGTTTTTCATTCATTGGCTATTTTCATGTATTTGAAGCTTATTTAATTTATTTGTATCATATCTATTATTTAATAAATGCATTAAAATAATGAATTTTACTCTAAAGAACATCTTCATAGATGTTGAAATGTAATACACAGTAATCTGTTTTTAATAGTCTTTAATATCTGTTTTAATTTTCACTTCAATTAATCATTTCTTACCCAAGCATTATTTAAATGTCCTTATGTGATTTTCAAGGTCAGGATAGTGTTTTCCTTTTATTATTAATTAATTTCATTAATGTAGTATGTAATTATTTGCATTATGATCATAGTCAATTAGAATAATGCCTAGCTATAATTGGCAGTTATGAAGTATTAGTTATTAGCATTGTACCTCTATTTGTATGATATTTTTGTGTTGTATATTTTGTCTTCTCATGGCATATGAGAAAGCTCAATGATTTGTGAAACACATAGACATTCATTATAGAAGTGTCCAGCCCAGGTTTCTGAGTCTACTGTGAGTAGTATAGAGGTCTAGAGTGGATACTGAATTATAAAATAATCAGAATGGTCCAGTGTGCCAGGCTATTGTCACTCTAATATTCCAGAATTGAAACTGAGACAGATTTGTGGGTAGTTTTCTGTTAGGATTCATTCACTAGCTTGTTTCTAGAAGTCATCTTCTTCTTTATTTTCTTTTAAAAATCATTCCTATCTCCCTGTATAAAGCTCAAGTCCAAGTGGATCAAGGACTGCCACATAAAACCAGATACACTAAATCTAATAGAAGAGCAAGAGGGAAAATGTCTTGAACACATAGGCACAAGGGGAAAGTTCCTGCACAGAACACCAATGGCTTATGCTCTAAGATCAAACATCGACAAATGGGACCTCATGAAATTACAAAGCTTCTGTAAGGCAAAGGACAGTTAATATCCAATAGAGAGCTAATATCCAATATATACAAAGAACTCAATAAGTTACACTCCAGAGAACTAAATAACCCTTTCAAAAAATGAGGAACAGAGCCTAACAGAGAATTCTCAACTGAGGAAACTCAAAGGGCTGAGAAGCACCTAAAGAAATGTTCAACATCATTAGTCATCAGGGAAATGCAAATCAAAACGACCCTGAGATTCCACCTCACACCAGTCAGAATGAGAAGATGAAAAACTCAGGTGACAGCAGATGTTGGCGAGGATGTGGAGAAAGAGGAACACTCCTCCATTGCTGGTGGGATTGCAAGCTGATATAACCTCTCTGGAAGTCAATTTGGCACACCCTCAGAAAAATGAACATACTACTACCTGAGGACCCAGCTATTCCACTCCTGCACATATACCCAGAAGATGCTCCAAAATGTAATAAAGACACATGTTCCACTATGTTCATAGCAGCCATATTTATAATAGCCAGAAGCTGGAAACAACCCAGATGTCCCTCCACAGAGGAATGGATACAGAAAATGTGGTACATTTACACAATGGAATACTACTCAGCTATTTAAAAAAAAAAATGACTTCAAGAAATCATTAGGCAAATGGATGGAACTTGAAAATATCATTTTAAGTGAGATAACTCAGTCACAAAAGAACAAACACGGTATGTACTCACTGATAAGCGGATATTAGCCCAAAAGTTCAGAACACCCATGATTCAATTCACAGCAACTGTTGACTTAGCAAGGGATCCCAAATGGAGGAACTGGAGAAGGGAATGAAGGAGCTGAGAGGGTTTGCAGGCCCATGGGGAGAGAGCAACAGTGTCAACTGGTCAGGCCCCTTTGTGCTCCCAGAGATTGGATCACCAACCAAAGAATGCATATGGAGGGTTCTATGGTGCTGGCCATATATGTGGCAGAGGAGGGCCTTGTAGGCCATTAGTGGGAGGAGAGGCCCTTGGGCCTGAGGTTGTTAGATGCCCCAGTATAAGCGAATGCTAGGGAGGGAAGATGGGAGTGGATATGTGGGTGGGGGAGTACCCTCATAGAGGCAAAGTGGGGGGATGCGATAGGGGGTTTCCCCAGGGGAGACCTGGAAAGGGGAAAACATTTGAAATGTAAATAAAGTATCAAAAAAATCGTTTAGTTATTATATCGTGGTTATTTCTCTCTCTCTCTCTCTCTTTCTCTCTCTCTCTCTCTTTTTTTCTCTCCCTCTCCCTCTGAGCTATCTTACCAGCTGCAACTTCTATTTTCTGTGTTCAAAAGGCCCCCCATTTAAACAACAAAAATATGCTTACTCTAATGATACATGTATGAACAACAACAAGAAAAACCTAAACCCAGCAAGGCTCCCCTCAGTCTCAGTCTTGTTTGGGGAATATTAGTGAGATACGAGTCCCCAATGATTAATCATGACACCCAATTTATTGTGTGATATTTTTCAATGTATAAGATTATTTTCTCATTAATGACTTTTGTCATGTTTTATTAATGTGATTGATATCAAAATTAACACTTGCCAATTTTTAGACCATGGAAACATACATCTTTGTTGATCTCTCATTTTCATCTGGTAGTTTTTGGTCTGCTTTACATATAGTTATATAATAATACCGTAGCTTTATTCAACATATTCCTTTTCAAGAATTTTTAATGTGTGTTTAATAGAGTATTTTATTTTTACTGTTGCTACTTGTTTTTATTTTTCATCATTCATTTGTAATTCATTTTTCCTGTTTTTTTCCTCAATAAGCTTCGCTCATATTCTGAGACAATATCCCAGTGTGTATTTCCTGTCAAAAGCTTTAGCAAATCCCACTTTCCTCTTTCAGAATCATCCAGGATTGCCTTCATAGTCACTGTTGTTGCTGAACAGTCTGTAGTAACTATCTTCAGTTCTACACATCACCAGAGGTAGATGTGGCAACCACAGACCTCCTATACAGAAGAAAATATGCTAATTTTTTGTTTATAATTGTGACAAAATACTTAACATCACAATGTGTGTTGAAAAGATTTAGCTTGACTCTTGGATTCAGTCCATGTTCAGCTGGATTTATTCCTATAGACCTCAGATGAAGTTAAACCTCTTGAGAGTAGTATTTGGTGCAGAAAAGCAGACCAGATCACGGTGGAATGGAAACATTTTCAAATGCTTCCAGGACTTCCTCATATAGTACTGATAGATAGAGACTAAACTTTTAACACACAATCCTGTTGCAGACATTTTGTAATCAAGCTATATCACAGGAAATCTTTAGACAACTTTGCTACTAAAAGTCTTTTAAGGATTGTCCTCTTTAAGAAAAATACCCTTCTATTTCGGCCATATCACTTTCCAAGTCTGTTTTATTCAACTTGTTCATTTGACCAAATACATCAGTCGCATATTTCTTTTTATCTCCTATTAAACCTGAAAATATTTTATCCTATTACTTTTACTCTTACTTTTCAAAATAAAAATGTAATAGTTTTTCTAATACATCAATAGTCTTTCAACAAAATTAGAAACTAATATAAAAAGTGTTCTTCTCCTAATTCCTTGAATAAAGAGTTTAAAGTTAAACAATTCTTGAAACAGATGTTTTGCCCTCTGTTTCTTACATCATTGTCTAACAAAATTCTAGTCAGTTTTTAATGACTATTCTGTGTAACATAAGTAGATATGCCAATACCAGTGTAACATGTTCTGTATCATAGCTCTGGTTTTATCAGTACATAAATGCTAAGTACTTAATGATATCATTTAGATCTGGAAAGATCTCCATAGCTCACATGTTACACACACACACACACACACATTTCTCCTCCATGTAGTAGAACTCAATTATTTATGAGATAGCACAATATGTCAGAGACTTAAAATGAATACACAGTGTGCTACAACAACCCGTGCCAGAATCATGCAAAACAAACTGCCTATTTTGCTGATTTTAGATCTGATTTCAGAATCTATACTGAATGTATAGTCCATGGCACATATAAGAGATTGAGTCTCTGTTTTAAATACTCACAGTCCTTCCCTGGGAGAATAATTCCATTTTCATCTGCTTTAAATGATGGTTTTGAACTATAAACACTAGTTACAAAGTAGCCATTTAACTCCCTTTGGAAAAAAGCCATAGATCTCAATGTTACTAATAAACAGAACAGTTATAAGCAATAAGAATAAGTGGTTCAAGAATGAGATATAATTCATGCTTTCCAAGTTCTCTTCTCTCTATGCTGCAGGGTTCTTTCTGTCATTGAGTTTTTGCAATGAAAAACATATTGAAAAGAAGGCTAAAGAAATCACTCAGCAGGTAAAGTGCTTATTATAGAAATGTATGGACTTGAGTGTGATGCCCAGTACCAGTGTAAAATGCAACAAGAAGATGCCTAAAGCTCTTTGACCAGCCAGGTCAGCTTAATCAGTGAGCTCCAAGTTCAAAAAAACCAATGTGTGAAGATTCTGAAGAATGACAACAGAAATCTATTTCTGATATTCACATGTACCCATACAAGTCTGTACTCATGCACACATGTGCACGCACATACACACACACACACACACACACACACATTGTAGAAAATCTAAGAAAAGGAGCTGTTACAATGCTAGTGATATGTGTATGATGTTTACAACCAGCAGAGTCTGCACTCTTTTGATGTGCAAGGTCCGCTAATGCATTTATTCACTCAGGAAGCATTTAACTTCTAGTCACACTACTAGGTTTTGGGAATACAAAATTAAATAAAACAGTGTTTTATTTAGTAGAACTTATTTATTTAGTAGAACCTTAGTAGAAGCTAATATAACAAGTAAAATGGAGCAGTTTCTTTGAAAATGCTTTTTGTAACAAATGAATTACAGCTTGAGAAATGTGCTATTAATGGAACTAATTAAATACTTCAATAAAGAAAAATAAATGTTATAGAACTGTATCCCCTAACAGAACCTCCATTCACATTTTCATCAGAAGCAGTTGTCACTACTCATGGAAGACCCTTGGTTCTGTTGACATTCCTTCATAGAAGGAAGAGTGGAAAGATTCATGAGACCCTCATGTCAGATGTTACATACTTCTCCATGTACCTCCCATTAAATGGATGCAATTCTGTCCTACCTCTACATGGTCTGTAGTCTAAGGGAGTGCTAGAATGTGAAGAGTATGTCAGGTTTGCAATGCATCTTGATGGTCATAGGTAAATCGTAACCAATGCTTAGGTTAAAATTTGGATACTGTAGCTACTTTGTGGTCATCCATGCTTTGAGAGAAACCCCAACAAATTTTACAAGGAGTTCCAATCAAGTAATTGGTTTTCCATGTTGTACTATGGTAGAATTGTGCGTTGTTAGTGCCCTACCTGGTATGAGTAGGTATTCGTGTCTCCATAGGTCATGAAACAAGGAAACATCAAAGTCTATATATGTTAAATTTTTACTCGATCATAAAAAAGCGATGTATTTTGAACAAAATGTTTAAACTGGCCACTAACAAGTTAATTAAAATGAAGCAAATTCAGAAAGATGAATATTGCATATTTTCTCTATGAGAAATAGACATACAGATGATAGAAGATGATAGATGAGAGAGAGAAAGAGAGAGATAATACACATAAATGCACTATATATATGCATATAGGTTGATTACATATAATAAATGGATATATTGATAATACAGGATGGATAGGTAGATGATAGACAAGTAGATGATACGTAGATGAGAGATAGATTGAGAGAGAAAGAGAGAGCATAGATTTTAGAATGGAAGGGAATAAACTAGAGGTGAAGATGGAAAAGACAGGACAGGAGGGAAACATCATAAGGAAACACAGCCTTATGTGTGCTAATTCAAAATGTATAAAACTTTCTTTTCAATGAAATTACATATATACTGATGGTAGAAGGTATGAGGAAAAACTAAGAGGAGTCATGGGCACAGTAATTATATATCGATGATAATAATAATATGATCAAAGGTGTGAAAGCTTCTAATTTGCTGAATGTGAGTGTTTAAGTTTATACCTGAAATGTTTTGGACTGGTTGGAGCTGATAAAGTTTGCCAGGTGTTGGACTTTTGTAAAGTAATTGGATCACAAGAACATTGAGCTCATCTGTGGGATAATCTACTGATTGACTCATAATTTGATGGCATTATTAGGTAGTAGTAGGAACTACAAAAGAGGGGTCACATTGGAGGATTTAGGCCACTGGAAAGGGACAGCAAGTAACATAGGATGTTTTGTCTCTCGCCTCTTCATTCTGTCTATTGCTTTAGTCACAATGGGGTGACAGGTTTGTCTTCTACACTTTCCTGCTGTTATGATGCTTTGCTTTATTCTCAGGCTCAAACTAATATTGCCAAGAAAATAACTGTAACTTTGAAGAAAAATCAATTTTATTTCATTTTAAAGTTGGTTTTCTCAGGTATTTTGTCACAGCAATAAAAAGTAAGGAACAACCAATAAAAAGAATCTAAAGGGATTTTAGTGAATTATTAATATAATCTAAGAGAAATGGAAATCAGCTTATAGTTGTTAGGTAGAAATGTGATTATACAATAAATGAAGTCACTTTTAACTATGTTTTAGAAAGTTCATGTGTAGAACAGAATTCTACAGTTGCTTTGGTAACAACACTGGTAAATTTGATTGAAATGTTTCCCAGGAAATTGTGAGCAAATTAAAGATTTAATTTTAGAGTGAATTATGCACAGTAGTCCCTAGTTAGACTAGTTCCTTTTCCTAATATAATGATATAGGAAGAAACTTTAAAAATTGTTCTGGAAGTCTCAGATTTAGATCAGTAAACTTCACTTACTATGAAATGTTCAAATAGAAATACTAGTTGTCAGTTGGGCATATATCACTAGATTTTATGTGTTATAGAGCTGCTGGTGGTATGAATTCGTGAGTTGCCACTGCATAGATGCCATTTGATAGCATGGGTATGAAAAACAGGCTGTTAGCAAGAGCAGACAAAGTTCCAAAGGGTTGCAAGCTTGAACTTTTGATTACAACATGGTGTGGGCACTGAATAAAGAGCAAAAGCAACAAAGAGCCTGGATAAAAATCAGTTGTGAGAAGGGAAGGAATTCATGAGACTATTGTAATCGGTATTGCTAGGACTTCTCAAAGTTAGAGTGATCATGTCTTCTGAATGCTATTGAGATGACAAAAATAAGTACACTGAAACTTTTGGTGATTTTGTAAATAGTAATGAAGCTATAATACAGACAGAAAGTGGTGATTTGTAAGTTACAAGAAGAGTGAATGCATGTATGTCTCTACTTAGAGAACTGAAAAGGTCTCCAGAAGAGAAAAATCCCTAAAAGTAGTCATGTGTCTTGTGTGCCATTCAAACTTTTCAGAAAGAATATGGTACCAGAACTGAATTTGTGTGACCAAACTATCTACAAGAAGTCAGAACTGCTGATGCTGCAGAATGAAACCACATCTGGGAGTATGGATCCTCTGAAGTGATGGGAAATGCTAGACTTCAGAACACACAAGAAGAAATTGGACCTTGTTAAAATGGTGACCCATCCCCTCATTTTTTTATGAAAAGAAAGGAGATGATACCATTGCAGGAGCAGGTAGCTTTACACATATGGTAACAGGAAGATGAGAAATTTGGGGTTTCCTAAGTAATGCATAGTCTGAGAAAGGACAGGCAAGGGGAATTCTGTTAGGTGACTAGGCATAAAATAGTTGAGAAATATCAAACTAATAGAATATAATAGGCTCAACATGTTGAGTGAGGTTGGCACTGTGGTTGTGAAATTTCCTTTGCAGGTTAACGAAAAAGACAAATATAGTGATTTATCTGTGGTTTGGGGTTGGCTTGACAGCATGAATGACAGAAAATAACAGTAAGCGATTCTAATAAACCACAACATTTAAGCTGAATTATAGAGAAGTAAAGGGGTAAATCATATAAATTGTTAATTGTAATGTTAAAGAACACGATTCCCAATGACAGTAGAGGGTCATAAAAGTGGAAGCACATAGGCAAATGTATTGAAAGTAAAGAGGTAGGTCAAAACAAAGGAAGCAATTTCTCATGTGACTCTGTACTATCCTGGTCTTCGATCTTCCCTACTTCCCTTGTTAATTCAACTGTGATTTATTTCTTAACCTCCATTGCACTTTATTATTTCCTCCTTGCATTGACTGCCTTAGTCATCTTCATTCAGTTTTACTGTATATATTCTTTTACATCAATATAAGATAACTATTGCAGAGCAAAGCAAGGCAGTAATTACTTGACATATTTCAATATACTTCCTTTATAGCTTAGCTTCCAGATCTATTGCTATCTCAATTTTCTTTCTCGGGATATATTTTATTTATTTTCAATATATCTAATAAAACTACAAATAATAAGCTAGTGATAAATTAAAAGTGTCCAAAACAGCAACTTAGAAGAGACAGTTTTCATACCTTTTGTTTTCAACATGTTGATCTTTTGACCCACACAGTGAATTAATGACTATTTCAAATATTTGCAGAATGATATCCCAATTTCATTCAAGGTGCTTAATATTTTAATGTTTAATTTATTTTTCACAAATATGCATTATTATTAGTCTATTTTATAGATTGGAAAACTAATGCTTGGGAAAAATACCTTTTCCAAGGTGGTATTATTAAGAAGTAACAGAGACTACATAAAACATAAGGTTTCCTGAATCAACCAGCCTGGTTGTTCATATGTCCTACCTGCCTTCCACCAGCAAGTTAAATTCTCTTTGCTTGATTCAACAGCCACTTCCAATCTCTTATTCAGCTTATAGTGATGTAAAACTCCACAGCAACTATCAAATATAGTTAGACTATTAGCCATACTTTTATATACAGTTCCATAATAAGAGCCTCATGCATATTTAATCTACTGACGTTCAGTTCCATCAATAGATTAGAAGAGCCCTCCTTATCAAATCTTTATTCTAATGATTAATTAAAACATTGATTATCATAAGACTGGAGTTGGATACATGCAAATTCTTTTTCTTTCTTATAACATGAATGTTTAATTGGCAGTGCTTATTTTATTCAGTGTGATATAGCATCTCTACTGTGTGTTCATCATCTCCACAAAGTTAATTTGAAAATCTGTCAAAATAAAAATGAAATTAGAATTTTCTCCCTGATAACTCAGTTGAACTGTCTATATAGGTAGCATAGGTTACTCAAAAGTGAAATTAATTCGGTATGACTTATTTTAGCAAGATTTGTTTTTGGTTCTATTGTTTACCAATGCTTCTTCTGAGGATGTATGTATGGCTAGCATGGTAATATTTAAACCCACATTCTTATGTCAAAAATTTCAGTAATCATCCTTTTCTGTTTTGTTCTTCCTTGATTCTAAGGATTATGTCTATCTACTATAACAGTTCTCTCTCTCTCTCTCTCTCTCTCTCTCTCTCTCTCTCTCTCTCTCT
>JADRCH010000099.1:1522203-1618881 GCA_019843965.1 Rhynchomys soricoides | reverse complement strand
TCTCTCTCTCTCTCTCTCTCTCTCTCTCTCTCTCTCTCTCTCTCTCTCTCTGTGTATGTGTGTGTGTGTGTGTGTGTGTGTGTGTGCATGTGGGCATGCATACAGCTGAAAAAAACCTTTCACCACCAGCTGAATTGAGGTTTAATTTTGTATTATCTGCACAGAATAGACTAGCATATAGACAATTATACCAGGTAGGAAGTAAGGACCTGATACTCCCTAAATAACATCAAAGTTTGTGCAGACCACTCTTGATAGTCCTCATTAGGAATATCTTCCCATCCGTTATTCAATAGAATGATTACCTAAAATCTTGAAAATGAGGACTAAAACCTATGCTTTGGAGAATGCATCCCTGAAATAAACTTACAATCATGTATGCATTTAAGTACTTTCACAAAATTAAAAAAGAATGCAAAGGAATAAAATGTCACTGTAACACAAGTAAATATATTAGTATTGTTTATGAGGTAAGACCATTAACAGGAGAGATGAAGTTGAGTTGGCTTGGTATCTAAAGAAACAAAGAAAAAAGTGGTTCGTGATGGACTTAGCCTACAATACCCTGAAGCTGTAGCTAATGGAGAAATAATCATTTGAAATACTGATTCCCAGCCTCTGGTTCACAATCCCTTTGGGATAAAGAGATGTTTTCATAGATGTGACCAAAGACCATCAGAAAACACAAATATTTCCACTATTATATGTAACAGTGGCATAGTTATAGTTATAAAGTAACAAAAAAATAATTTTATGCTCGGGTGTTATCATCACATGAGGAACTATATTAAAATGTCATGATAAAGGAAAGGTTGAGAACCACAGTGAATCATTTAAATGCTTGACAATGAGTATTGTTCACCATTGTGGACTGTACCATAATTTTTGTGATATTTAAAATTGTGAAATGTGTAAAATAAGCATATTGACATGTAGCATCAAACACATCTTTATTTTTGTAATATGAAACTTAAAGAATTGTTAACAGCTTTCTAGTAAAAATCTTACTCACTACAATGCGCATAAATTTTAACTTATTTTTCCTGCTTAATTCAATTTGTGTGTTCTGTAACCAATACTATCTCATGCCTTTGGTATCCATCCTTTTGAAACTTCCATGTTACTATGTATATTTTTGTAATAAGTATGTTTACACTCTGTTTATAAGTTAAGCCATGCAGGGATTATATTTTTCTGTCTGGCTTATTTTATTTATCAAAGTGATGGAAGGTCATTCATGATATTACAAATAAAATTTCTTCATCTTGTAAAGTATACAAAATATTCCATTATGTTTCTATAGCACGTTTTTCTTGTAAATACATTTGATAAGGACTTACGTTCTGAAATATACAAGAATTAGGCAACTCATTGCCATGAGAGTAAATATAGTATACTTTTATCTTTTCATGGACTTCTTTTACCTTTACCTGGATTTCTCTGACCAAGAACAGTTCAAGTGGGAATAGTGAGCCTCCATGGCAACCTCCTGTTACCTTGCTTAACAACAACAAACCATATTTTTACATTCCATTTAATATAAATATTTCACACGTCATTTCTAGTTCAATTCCACTTTCATGTAATTTATTTTAAATTCCCATGTATCAAAAGCTATATGTATCTATTAATTATATATCAGTATATCCAATCTAAACTGTACATACTGATGAAGATTACATACATTTAAATCTTCACTAAAAATTAAATTTATATACATTCTATCACATTTAGCATTAGTTATAAAAATGATTGTGTGATGTCTTTAGAATAGTAATAATAAGCAATTTTCAGAGAAACTTTTGAAAATATTAACTTTCTGTCAAGTTTTTAAGGGGTAATACCAACCTATTCATAAGTTCAAAAGAGTCGCAGGTAACACTCACCTTTGTAAACTTTCCTTTAATTTTTTCACCTCACTTATTGTTCTGTGAGATTAAATCTCACCATCTACCAACACTCCTTAGTCATGCTTCTGGAAACTTTCCTGATCAGTGTGATGGCCTTGTGAACAGAGGCAAGACTCACTTCTGTGTGTTAGTAACCAGTTTTAGAATGTGTTTTACATTTTCTGTTTGGAAAGTTACATAACAGTTACATTTGCTTTCCATGCCTGGTGACTATTGAGTTCCCTCATTTCCTCTCATTGTAGCAGCTCTCGGAGCTTACCAGAATAGCTTAGCACTTATGGGTACTCATTAAATGGTATATTCACAAGTTGAAGACATGTTCTTTCTTTTGATTCTAATAAGTGATATTATTGGACTTTCCCTTGTCCGTTAGTTTTCATCAATAAATATGCTTTATATTTGTTTCTACTTTGTACATAGGTCCAGCACATAGTTGTTTCCATGTTTGGTTATACTCATTAGTTTTCATCAATAAATATGCTTTATATTTGTTTCTACTTTGTACATAGGTCCAACACATAGCTGTTTCCATGTTTCGTTATACTCATTGGGTAGAATGATCACTTTTAGAATATAAGTGTAAGTTTTATTCTCATGGTAGATGGAAGCTACGAAAATGACCTTTTATAGCTTTAGCTTTTTATTAACTACAAGGGATCACTTACTACCAGAAAATGGAGATGCAGTGGTCTCTAAGACATAGTATTTTGTAAGATACTGTGAAATGACTTATGCTATTGGATGTAACAGCTCTGTATTTTTATTCTCTTCTCTTCAGGCACCTCCAAGACAAGAGGTCAATTTAGTCCCATTTTATCTTTAAAAAGAATTTAGTGTTCTTGACAGGTGTCAGATTATAAATCCTTAGAGACAACTGGGTTTTCTGTTTGCCCTGAGAGCATTTACAACACAGACAATTGACCATTCACGGCTTTCCTTCCTGTTCTCTTGTTCCTTACCTTATCCAAAGATGATAGCCCTGACATACAGAGAGTGATTCCAGAGGTGAAGGAAATAATCTCCTGGATTTTTAATCAGTGAATTATTATCACAATATCCCTATCATATCATCAAAAGACACATTCAATTATCTTTCTGGTACAATGTTTGTATAATGCATACGTTTTTATTTTCTATAAAGTGGATGTAAATATTTTGTAAAAGATACTGGGAAAGTATATAGTATAAAACTTGATTATGTCTTCAATGTCATAATTTGTGCCATTAAAATCATACTAGCCATTAGACAGAGATGGAGAGAGGTTTCTCAGTGGGTATAAAGAAATTCAGGTGTGCTTTAGCAAATAAGCTTATAAGAAAACTAAGGTAGACATGATTTTTATAATCATACTAAATTTGTTTTAATAATCACAATACACTTTTAAAATTTTAATCTATTCCATACATTAAAAGTTCTGATTTCTGACAATGGATACGTTAAAATTGTCATTATTTAATAACAAAGTGTTCCATGTAAGTATTTCTTTCCTTCTGAAACATTTGCATGCACTGGCATCTTCAGCACATCCTAGAGCAGAAACCTGCAATAGTCTCCTTGTCTAAGATTGAAAAAGAACCGTAGAAATATAATCTCATACCATCTTTCACAAAAGACGAACCAAGGCTGGATGGACCAGAAATTGCTTGGTCACTGATGATGGTAATAACATGACACCATTTGAAGTGTGAGTCCAAATTCGTATCAGAAAGGGTAGTCAGTCTTCGATTTGAGCCATAGAATTTGTTATCACACAGAGAAAGGTTGTATATTTCAGCATAGGTGCATGACAATCTTCCTTGCAATTCCAAGATATTCCCCCAGATGGTGACTATCAAATATAGCTCTCTCAATAATGGCACCTTTGATCTACTATCAGTGATGGCACTGCACATTATCTTTTGACAGTTCATCACATTGAACATCTATCATGTCTTTAGGCAGACATACATTTTGTGCATTACCGTCTATATTCGTAAACCTTCTTCATTAGAAACACTGAAAAAAAGACTCTACCATGCCTATTCTAGCAGATGAGTTTTGATGTAACTACCTATTAACTATACTTTGAGTTTTGTAGTCATGCTGGAAAATCAGATCAGGGTCTCCTAAACTGTATTAGGTGATGGAAGAATAGCCAACACTGAACGCCACACAGCTCAGAAACACTATGGATCATTCTCTCTCCTTTGTCTTTAAACCTGTAGAAACTGGTTTCCAGCATCTTTACCCCATTACAAATAAAACAGGCACCAATATATTTGACTTAAATCTTTATTCATCTTCCAAATATCTCTATTAGGAATACAAAGAGGTAAATGCTATATAGATGATTTTTAAAACACCAGCTATATATATAGATAGAAGCGACAGTTTTGGAGTCTGTCTATTCATCTATTTTGTATTTGCTTCACACTCACTATCAATGTTAAAAATAATTAAGATAGACAGTGATGGCTTAATACCATGTAATGGTCTCATTTTTGCCAGAAAATTATGATGCTATATTTTCCTGCATGTAATTGTCTGCATAGAAAACCCTTTGATTTTGCAGAAATGGTAGTTAGTAGTATTGAATTTGTAACTCTTCTGTTTAAAAAATAAAGTATTGGTATATACCATAAATTTTCCCAATGTGTTCTGAGTTATACTTGATGTCATGGTTCTTAGACCATGGCTGAGGATATATTTTGGAAGACTGATCATTACTTGATACTGTAGAATTTGACTTGTGAACTACTCCTCTGTAGTGAATTGTCAGCTGTCATTTAATGGCATTATACTAGTAATCAGACTCTTCATATTATCTAAAGTTTCTATCAGAAAACTAAAAATTTAAAATCAACTTCTACTGCCCATTTTAATTATAAATGAATGAATCAAAATATTCTCCCTAGAATCCTTAAATGTCATCCTTTGCATCAATCTGCAATAACCTCAGTTCATGTGAACATAGAAACAATTAAATATTTATCAAGAATTGTTCTATTCTGCAGACATGGAATTAGTTGTAGGGAAATGCAGAAATGAGTAGTACATTGTCACCCAACTCACAGACTCAAAAGACATGTCCAATTGCTTTACACATTAAGTGAAGTATTCTCATTATTCTTTTCTCCTGACAGTAGATGCTAACAGAAGTTATACTAGAGAATAGATGAACAAATGGGGAAAAAAAGAAGCACTTTTTTTGGGTTGATTATTCTTCAAATGACAATTAATAATTGTGTAAGTAATTGAGACCTTATGAGACAATTGGCTTTCTCTGATTTAAATGTCACACAGCCAGTCTTTCCTCTTCATGCTCACTACTCTTTTGCCGAGTTATCCTTTAGTACTGGGTAGATATGCAGCTAATGCACAAAGTTTAGGGTCAAGTGAAAATCACCTGAAGCTTTATGGGTAATTAGGTTGGGTTATATCAGACAAGGGAGTACTCATTAGTTACAATGCAAACTCTATGTGGTTACTAGACATTCAAATCTCAGCATGGTGTCTAGTTCAGCCGATAATTACCTACTCACCAGATCATCGGCTTTACAGCTGTGTGCGGAGGAATCCTCAGGAAACACTGCCATGTCACCTGAGAAATGGACTAAGTAGAGATTCATTATTTTATTTAAAAAAAAAAGTCTTATATGGAATTTTTATCTCCAGAGGGAGAGCCACTTGAGACCTGCACATATGTATTCTTCTACATGTCATTTGTAGGAAGTTGGAGGAGGTTACTGCACTAAAATACCACCAACCCTAGTGGTTGTCCATTACAGATTAATTTTTTCAGATGTTGAAAGCTTTACAAATCAAAAAGACAGAAAACAAAATCTAAATTTCCCAGGAATATTGCATTTTAGACTACAATAACATAACTTCTTTGGTAATAATGTAAGAAGAATAGTCACCTATCCAAGTTAATATACACATATACCTGAAGTAGAGAAAGAATTCTAGCTCAGTAGATTACTCTTCCTTCATAGTGTTATCTGTAATCAACATCAAACATCTCTGCTCAGGACAGTAAGAATAGTCAATGGTCATATTTCTTGAATGTGTTGATATGCCATCCATGTCTATAAAGCCCTAATATAGAGTAATAGCAAATAATTACAGAACTTTCTCTCTCTCTAAAA
The DNA here is from genome assembly GCA_019843965.1 of Rhynchomys soricoides. Classification (NCBI taxonomy): domain Eukaryota; kingdom Metazoa; phylum Chordata; class Mammalia; order Rodentia; family Muridae; genus Rhynchomys; species Rhynchomys soricoides. The sequence goes on along the minus strand of JADRCH010000099.1, from coordinate 1,612,843 downwards.
ACCATATCCCAGTGTATAACTCTCATATAATTCTATGTGATTATTCAAATATTATGAGTGTATTAGTTTATCATCTATATAAGGTAACTTTGTAAAACAGGAAGTCTTGCACGGTTTCGCTATTTTTTTTTTAATGATTCAACTTTAAAAAGCTATGTATGGTCTCAATTTTTTGCTTGATTTTTAAATGAATATTTTCATTTAAATAATGATCTTTTTATCAGAGGTGATAAAATTTTTGAAAAGCACTTTAGAAACCACCAATAACACTGGATATATGGAATTGTGAGATCTTTAAACAGCTAAGGTACTTGCTTCCAAGTTCAGTAATCTAGGTTTTATCCCTTCAACTGACATGGCAAAAGAAGAAACTAATTCCTACAAATTGCTCTGATAAAAAGGTAAAAAAAAAAAACTTTCTATATGAAAAAAGAGACTTGATATTGACAGAAAGATAAGCTTAGCTTCAACTTGGACTCAAAATAATTATTTTTAGAGAAAAGAATTTACAAGAATAAAACTCAAATATAACTTGCTTTACAATAAATTTTAATAAGATATGAGTATATAGCATTTAAAAAATGCTTCACTGAATACCCAAAACCAAAAGGTTTTACTTTTTTAATGAGGAAGATTTCAATCCTTCTTAGAAGAAAAACCTGTCCCCTTAACAAATATACACTGAAAGAATTATATCCATAGAATCAGAACAAAATGATAGGATTAATCCCAAATAATTCAAACAATGATTTCAAAATTGAATCACTGTTTATTTTTTTCAGTTCAATAATTTCATATATGACCAAATCCTAAGAGCTGAGGTTTGCACACCGTACAATCCAGTTGTACTGCCCATAATGTATATCAAGTTATCATCTCCTTGTGCTCTATATTTAATGGGTTTGATGTGCAGTCTTGGTTGTCATCCACATTAGCTTAAGAAATGCCTTGAAGATTAGTGAAGCACACCTTTATGAGTGAAAGTTCTCATAGAATGAATAAGACAGTTCTTTGATGGGCTTTGATATGGTTGCATTCCTGGAAAGAGACAAGAGGATGTATGTCTGAACTGGTAAATAATATATCACTAGGGGGATGATGCCAGCTCTATCTTGGCCTGTTTATATTTGTTCCTTTTCTCTGATTCATCTCCACAAAGAAATATGGAACCTACTTCATTACATTCTATTACCTCAATGATGTTCTGCCTGAGCACATGGAGCTAGGTAACTATTGACTGAACCCTCTGGAAGTGTGGGCCAAATATATGACTCCTCCTCTAAAGTTGTTTGTGCCTGCTGCTTTATCATAGCAATCGATAGAGTCAAGCTTAAGAGCATTCCTGAAAGGCTGAAGCAATGTAAAGGTACTATGGTGGACTCATTATTATTATTATTATTATTATTATTATTATTATTATTAATCATTCCATTTGTTTACATCTCAAATGATTTTCCACTTCCAGGTTACCCTCTTATGGTGGACTCTCATCTGTCTACACATCCTCTTAGAAAACTAAGTACATTTTTCATCTCTCCTGTCAATACTGTTACAACTATGTTTAAGCCTTCCTTGTCTTCTCTAAATGTTCCTTCTTTACCACTGTATTCTTGATTAATGATGTAAACCAACTTCAGAGACATATTTAGAATGATTCCTGTATAGATTTTTCACTTTAAAATAAATACATAATCACAGCAGGGCTATTTGTCAGTGATCCATCCAAACAAAAGCGAAACATAAGGATACCTGACTATGCGGCTTACCGAAGCCTTTAGAAAAAGAGTTGCTGCTCAATGTGATGCATGGTCAAATAAATGAATAAGCACAGATTTCTGATTTTAAAAAAATGTCAGAATTAAGTAAGAGTTTATCCAACCACTAACTTCAACAAGATACTAGAAATCAGATCAACTATAAATTCCCCCTAAGTACTCAAGAATATAATTTCTAAAAGTTTACTATAACCTCAAAGCCAAATAGATTCCAATAGGCATAGTTGTGGATAAGGTACTAAACAAAATAATTTATGCATATTTCATACTTAGTTAATGCCTTCACAACAAGCTTTCATCTCTTTATTATAAATGAATTTCAAATATTCCAACACTAGAGCCATATTTTTCCATTAAAAAGTGAAAGCACAGAGTGGTATGCTCTCTCATGTGACAGAACAGACATGTTAGACAGTGTTTAGTGCTTCTTGCTGATGTCACTAATAAAGCTCTCAGAAAACAAACTCATAATTTTAAGATTCCATCAACCACTTTCTGATACAGATTGCTAGAACATTCTATTCATTAGATAATGTGTTAATTGCATTGTGTAATTACACTGTGTGAGACTGATTATTTGGTGAGCTAAAATGAATGCAAACAAAAACAACCTAAGAGTGAGTCCAAATAAAAACTTTCAGCCAAATACCTTTCAATTAAAGTATGCTTTTCCAAAGGCCAGTGTCCATGTTAGGGCTTTTCTTACCACTAGTTATTAGGCTAATAACTAATCTTAGACAAAATAAACTCATTCTGTCCATTTATTTCTTGACTAATTTAGAAGAGAAATCATACATTCTCACACATAATAAAATGCTATCAGAATTCATGTCTTTCGTGCCATTAATAAATAACTTAGATAAAATAACTTAATTTCAAAAATCACATTCATAAACTATATTGGGCCTATAACATTAGATGTATAGATGACTAGACATGTAAACATATATTTTAAATCAATTTATATTGAGCTCCACAGAAAATGAGTGGTGTATCTCAAAGCAAATTCAAGAAAATAATCACGCTACATTTTAGAATGCTTTCATTTATTATCTATAATAATATGCTAAACCTAAAATATTATCCTCTCCTAGGTTTAACATCATGCTATGAAAACTACAAAACAGTAACATCATTTTTCCTTTTCGTTGAATTTTTGTCCTATAAAGGAACCCCTCCCTACATGCACACTCCCTCTAATATAGCCAAGACTTCCCTCTTGTGGCTGGTTGATGTCAGTATATGTTTTATTTTTTAAGTGAAAAACTTCTTAAATTGTGTCAGAAATTGAAATTTATGAATTAAAACTGCACAGCTTATGATGTGAAATCAAGCCCAGGTAGTGTCTAAATTGAGTACTTAATTTCTCAGATAGATTTTAGGTTTGAGATACATTCACATATTTTATATTTTTTCTCCAATTCAATCCTCCATATTCTTCCTTACTGGGTTTAATATCACTGTAGTAATATCTTGCATATGCCTATCTTACCTTTCTACCCACGGCCCCCATGAGAAGCAGTTGACTAATGTGTCATATTAAACATTTTCTGTACTCTGTAGACCATTCACTCAGTCTTACATTAATTGGAAAGGAATTGAGAACGATGTGTTGATTTCATTACCTCAAGAAAATCAGTCCGACTTTTCCTGAAATTTAGGGCTTATGCACAGGATAAAAAGATGAACATGTAAACTTTAACCTTAAGTCATGATTTGCTTTGAGTTAAAAAAAATCTCACTTAAGGACAGCAAGACAACAAACTTAGAAGAGTGATAGGGAATGAAGAACAGTTTACAGCTTATGTGTAATACCTTTTACTATGAACATAACAGGACTCAGAAGATACTTTGGCTTCATCACTATCTCCTTTTTTTGTAGATAAGGAAGTTGTTGTTTTAACAATTTTCTTGCATGAGCCTCAGTTGAGAATGTTATACTTTGCATATTACACACCTTGGCCTGCTCATCATTGTTTGCTAACTACTAGAAATAATGACTTTTTAAAATTGTTTCATCAAATTTATAGGTAAAAATTATGGTTCAATGGAAAAATAATGTCTATTGATTATTTGCCAGAAAGGAAAAGTGTTAAAGATATATCCTCTTAGCAATAGGCTGTTCCCCCTATTTTAGGTGAGATAACTTGGGTGTTGTGAAATGGTATCATTAGTATAATGAAAAATAAATAAATAAAGTCCAACACAATAACATTTATTATGATAAGAGCATATCGTATAACTTTTCCTGGCATAATATGAACCAGAATCTTTTCAACTTAGATAGAGCAGTGATGACAGACAAAGTAAACAATTCTGCCAAAACCTAACATACTAAATAAGTGAGTTTATCAGAGTTATTTACAGAATGTGGCAGGTTACCTACAGGAGCATGAAAGTCCAAAAAGCAGCTATATCCCTAAAAAGCTTACACCAGCATGAATGACAAATTTTGAAAGTTTCATCCCTGGAGTTCTTTACATAACTTGCAGATCGAATGGAAGGGAGAGTCTTTGCTCCCCCAGAAAGTATTATTGCTTTTATGACATCAGAGAGGAGCCTTGTGAATCCTGTAAGTTTCAGAAACTTCTGAGATTTGTTAGCTGTGTTTTTCTTGACTATTAAGAATCATTTTCTCCAGAATAGAATGCTTCAATTCAGAAGAAATTTTTACCACATAGAGAGAACATAATATTTCAAAAGTTGGAAACTATTGTATGTATGTGAACATGTTTATAAAACTAAAGCTCAGAGCAAGATACAACTCCTGAAAAAATGTATATATCATTAACCAGATTGGCAATATTCACTATTTTGATATAGGATAGAAACTAGTTTATCTGATGTTTGATAAGATTGAAGAAAAATCACTTAAATGAATAGAAGAAAAAATTTGAAGCATAAACCATTACCTATCTTACATGGTGTCTTGGTTTGCATTCTATTGCTGAGATAGAACACTCTTGCTAAATGTAACTGGGAGAGGAAAGATTTATTTGGCCTACATATTCTGATCACAGTCATCAGATGAGGAAAGCCATTATGTACTTCAAGTAGGACATGAATCTGGAGACAGGAATTAAAGTAGAAGCCAGGAAGGAATACTGCATACTGACTTGGTCCCCATGGCTTCCTTAGGCTACTTTATTAAACTACCCAAGACAACCTCTCCATGGGTAGCACTAATGCCTAGAGGCAGGGGTCTTTCATATCAATGATTAATTAAGAAAATGTCCTATGAACTTTCCTCCATGAAATATAAAGACATTTTCTCAGTTGAGGATCCTATGCCCCGATAACTGAAACATTATCAAATTTATCCAAAACTAACTAGGCAATGGTAAATCACAGAGCATAATCACCGACATTTTGAGAACTCTTACTTTTAAAAATTGTACAGAAACTTGAACATATTTTAAAAATGGTTCAACATAGAAATGATATTGTTCTTCACAGAATTAAAATGTCCTGTTGAAATTTGAATGTTTTGGGGAAATGCTTTATTCTCACCCAAGAATTGTGCAAGATCCTCATTGATTGTTCTGAAGTGTACTTTCTTTGCAACCATCTATTTTCACTGATCCATAATCAAAGCCTCTCCAGGCATGAATAAATATGTAAGAGAGATTGAAAGTTGCCATTATTTAAAATGTTATTTACTTATGCATTTTAATGAATAGGAAGTGATCTGTAAAACATTTGCTTAGTAAGGCTGACAGATATTGGAAGTTGACAGTGAACATCAAGATTTCCCTTACTTTGTAGAACAAATGTACCTTAGAGATTTCAGTCTTCAGAGCTAAGCATGCTTTCCGAGTTTCAAATTATTTGAGTTACCTTTAATTCCATTAGAAATAAAGCATGAGACAGTAAAAATGGATATATCTGAGAAATGCCATTATTCTTAATTCAATGTCTTAGAGAATCTTTCAGAGAAATAGCAAGGGCTGTCAAATACTGCCTATCCAATGGACCATATTAGATTTATACTGTGATGCATGCTCATGTTGAAAGCAGGGTACATTACTAAAGCATACAATAGACTTAAATACAGAAGACAATTCTGGCCACATTTTTTTGCCATAACAAATAAATCCATGAGGTGTCTATCCCTTTCAGTTTTCATAAAGTGCCAAATGCATCTTACTAAAATGTTTAGCTAAAACAAAAGACAGATCAATCATATAGTCTAATAATACAGAAGTATTCACAGAATACATTGAATCTACAATGGGAAAAATAGATATTCGACCATGAACTGTTTGAATCCTTACTACTGCAATGCTGATAAATTAATGAAAATAAGTTCAAGTTAAATAACTCTATTGTAAGTACATATTAGTTGTGTATTGTATTTTGTTTTTGTCAAAGTAAATGTGTTTTAAGGCTTCAATACACTTGATTGCAGGTAATTTTGATCAATAAATTTTTCTACAAGTAAGGGTTTTGAAAATTAAACTTCTAGATACATAAATAAATATTAAATTTATTCTACACACAACTGTTCTGTCAACATTTGACAAAATAATAGAAATTGTTTTGAAAATTACATTAAAAGTGGAGAGATGTAACATACAAACCAAAAATTAAAAAGACAATAAAAATAAATCACAGAAGTTTTATGGCATAAAACAAATTTTAGGAACAAATTGGACAAAATTATTAGAATATACAAAACTTACTGAATGCTAATTTGTTATTCGTAATAGTCTTTAATATAAACTTTATTAACTTTATTTTGTATAAATTCATTTTTTCTTTGCTATAAACTTAGAGGTAATAAGAGACTACAGAATTAAAATTCTAGAATGATTTATTTTTATTACATGTAACTAAGTAACTGTGTATGGGCAAGTATATGGCTACATTAAAACAATCTATTGTTACACTGAATCCTAAAGTACTTGCACATAAAATAGCATTATCCAAAGGGAAAGCTTATTAGAAAAAAATTGAAACTTTGAAAAGATAAATATAGAAGGATTGTAAAATGGAACAGAATTATTCTGGGTTTTACCAAACAGCTGAATAATTATCAATAGAAATCAAAGGAGAACAAACATGAACTCACGTGTGCCATATTTTATTTCCTAAAATGGTTAGCTACCTTTTTCTGGAAATTTTCAGATCCTAATCACCTAGAAAGAGACTTCTCAATTTACATTTCTGAATCCAGAATCCCATTTCCACCATAGGAGTTGATACTTTTAACCTTAGGAACTAACCTCAGTAGACAACTGAGTATTCAATGAGAGAAAACATAAAAGGCTCTTAACAAAGTAGGCTTTTTCTGTACAGTATAATGTAATATTAATAAAATTTTAAGTATTATCATTTTATCCACAAATAAGTGCTCATCTACTTTTAGAAATTTAAAAGTCAAGAATTGCGCATTACAAAAGGAAATAGCATCTAAAATATAAGAAAAAATTTTTAAAAAGATCCCACTTTTGTTGAGTCACTTACTGATCTTAAATTAAATCCCAAGTCATTTGATTGTGGCCTGGTGCATAGCTAAGCCAGATGCTGTGGAAAGAGACCAATCAGAGGCCTTTTCAACTGAGCGACTAAACAGGTTTCATCTGAGCTTCCCAGACAGCTCACGGTTGGTCATTCAAATTCTACATTTGATTGGGATTCTCTGTCATTCAAAATTATTTTGTTGTTAATTCTCCACCAATGGCTAATACATTGGTTACTTCATATGTTCCACCATTAAAGGATAGCCATGTGTCTAGAAATTGCTCCATATTTTAGTATAGAAAACTCTAGAAGTAAGTTTTAGTATTAGGATGAGAGCACTCATCTGAAAACATATTTGCCCAGTAAGCAGGCCAGTATTAATTATAATACTTTTCACTGCAATCATTTGAAAAAATTATAGAGACCACAGAAATCTAAACACCATAAGCTATCCTTTGTTGCCCTCACCGCGGGCCTTCTATTATTTCTTGAGATGCACCTCTTTAAACCTGAGGTTTGAAGGTAATAATTTTGACAAGATATCCTTTCTTTACCCATGTTGGACACAATTTGTTCTTTATCGTGTTGAAGTAGTCCCTCTCTTTGAAGACTACTGTCTGCCACAGCTTTCAGGGTCTTTTCTGTACTTTAAACACACATCAAATACCATGCCATCTGATTTCTTCTTGAAAATCCAATCCCCCCAGTCTATCTTTCGATGTATATGTGTGTGAATATGTACGTAAGGCTGTACATGCACATGTGTGTTATCGCATGTGGAGAATAGACTTCACTGATATTTTACTTCATCAGTCATTTCCTATCATGTTTTTTAAATTACTTCTTTTATTTTTGATATTATATAATTACATAGTTCCTATTTTTTTCTCCCTCTAAATACTTGCATATAGCTTTAAATGCTCTCTTTCCAATTGAAGCTTCTTTTTAAATTAGTTGTTATTACATAAGAGTGTGTGTGTGTGTTTATATGTGTTTGTGTATGTGTGTGCCTGTGCATGTACGTGTCCACTACAGAAAAACGCAACCTTCAAAGTATAGAGTTGTGGAGCATAGTTGCATCTGATACATTTGCAATACAACTCCTACACCTATGTCTCAGGGGTCATGGCTAAAGTGGGAGCAGAATAATTCTAAGAAGCAAAGGATCAGAGAATTTGCATGAGAGTTTGTTTCCTAGTAATGTCAGAAGCCACAGACGGACAGTCATACCAACATAACTGCCAAAACACGAGATAAATAAGGAGAACATGGACAGACACACTAACATTGGAAAGGGAAAGTTCTACTTATTTTTTTAAAGACAAGGTTCTATACTGATTAGCTCACTGAGTTGGATAGATGGGCTTGCCAATAAGCCCTAAGTATCCTCCTATCTTCATTTCCCTAGTTCTGGGACTTCGTGTACATGAGTCTTTTCCAGGCATTTTGCACATATGCTAGAGACCTGAAATTGGGTTCTCCTGCTTACACACCAACACTATTCCTATTGGATCGAAACACCCTGCCAGCCCTCTCTGGTTCTGTTAAAAAACAGAAAAGTATGATTCTTATGATTTATAATCCCATTTTTATTTTTAATAGAGTTGATTTTATTGCTTTTCTTTTGAACATTACTAATCTTTGAATCCTTCAGTACCCCTAAAGGTAGCATTGTCCTCACTAGGTGCTCCATAAACATTTGCCCAATAGTCAAATCAAAAAGCCCTTACATATCCTAGTCTAATAGTAAAGGAGGTAGAGCAAAAGCTACAGTAAATATTAATAATTTTAATCTAATTCTAGTTTTACACATCCTCACAATGCAATTTCAGCTCAAATAATGTGGTTTCAAAAAAATGACTAGCTTTACATTTCCATCAACTTTCTTTGTTATGTGATTGCTAAATTGAAACTCAGTGGCCAATGCCCTGTGCTTCAGTCTTGCCCTTTAATAAAGCTTTATAAAATGTGTGGATTGTGGAAAATAAGAAGACATTATAAAAATTAGAAAGCTAACACATAGAAGTGGCCTATTGGCATATCCCGTGGAGACCACAATCATGCTTTTAAAAAAAGTCTCCTGTAATATTAATAACATTAGTCATGGTTGTTTCTCTTCTTAGGTCATTGATAATTCTTAAAGTATATGTTATGTATGGACTGTTGAATTAGAAGATGTATGGCAATCAATAAATAGGAAATAAGTCCTTCAGACTTTTATTTTGACCAATTGCTTAGACACCTATGTCCCCAAAAGAAATTGACCAGTTTTGACATTTGAATAATTAGTTAGCTATTTATAATTTCTAAAAAGAATATCTGTTTCTGTGAAAGTGAGTCTCTGATGACCTATAGAAGTTTGATGATTGTAGCTGATCCAAAAATAAAAACCATGGCCATGACAACCCTTTTACAATCTTATTGCTTAATTCACTGTAATCATGAAAGGGAGGATTGGGACATTCAGGCAGACATGATGCTGGAAAAGTAGCTAAAAGTTCTACATTGGATCCAGAGGCAGCAAGAAGAGAGTGTGACTGGGCTTGACTTGAGTCTTTGAATCCTGAAAGCCTAACCCCAATGACAACAAGGCCACACCTCCTAATCCTTTCAAAGAGTGCCACTCCCTGGTGACCAAGCATTCAAATCTATGAGCCTATGGGGATCACCATTCTTATATAAATCACTGCAGTAGATATGTATTAAGTTTGTGGAATGAATGGCACTACTGGTATAAATAGTTATATAACAAAATTCTAATATGTCAATTCAATGCATGGATAGGATATATTTAAATGACTAGATATATAAAGGTATATACTGATTTCTGATTTATAAAAGTGATTGATTTGCTAAAGTAAAGAAAGTAACAGGAGATGTGTTGTCGCTAGAAAAAAAGAATATAAAGAATTCACAGACATGAAAAAATAGTATGTGTGTGTATGTGTGTGTGTGTGTGTGTGTGTGTGTGTGTGTGTGTACTGGTTTGGCTGTTTCTTCATCTGGTGAAATAGCAAGCAGTCTTCATCATGAAACTATATAAAATGACACTATACAAAATGGAATTGGTAAACCAAAGAATGTAAACTTACATTATGCTGACTACTTGGGAAATCGATGGAACCATTTCAAGCAAGGTCTAAAATTGTCAAAATGCATTATGTACAGTTTATGACTTTTATTAAGTATTTTATTTCTTTACATTCCAGTCATTACCCTAGTCCTGGTCTCCCTTCCCTCTTGCCTCCAAGAGGGTGATCCTCCCTACTCCCAGGTATCACCCTTTCATGGGGCCTCAAATCTCTCCAGGACTAGGAACATCTCCCACTGAGGCCAGACCAGGCAGTCCTCTGCTGTACACTTGCCAAGGGCCTCAGAACAGCCTTGTATACTCTCTGGTTAGTGTCTCAGTCTCTGGGAGCTCCCAGGAGTCCTGGTTAGTTGAGACTGCTGGTCTTCCTATGTGGTCACCCTCCCTTTAAGCTTCTTCGATCCTTCCCTTAATTCAACCATAGGAGTCCCCGACCTCAGTTCAATGGTTTGGTGTAAGTATCTGTATCTGTCTCAGTTAGCAGCAAGTAGAGCCTCTCAGAGGATGCCCATGCTAGGCTCCTGTTTGTAAGCATATTATAGCATCAGTAATAGTGCCAGGCCTTAGTGTCCCCCTATTAGATAGATCCCAATTTGGGCACGTCACTGGACAGCCTTCCCTTCAGTCGCTTCTCCATTTTTGTACCTGAATTTCATTTAGACAGGAACAATTCTGGGTTAGATATTTTGACTGTGGGTTGGTAACCACGTCCCTCCATTTGGGGTCCTATCTATCTACTGGAGTTGGACTCTCTGCTTCCATCTACCCACTGTTGGGCATCTAAAGTCACCCCCATTGAGTCCTGGGAGTATCTCATATCCCAGGTCTCTGGGACTTTCTAGAGGGTCCTCCTACTTCTCATCCCCAGAAGCTGCATATTTCCATTCACTCTCCTGCCCCTCTGGGCTTCTCTCCTGTCCCCCATATCTGATCCTGTTCCACCTTTCTCCTTCCCCTTACCCCTCCCACCCAGGTCACTCAATTCCTCTACCTATTTTGTTTCCCCTTCTAAGTAGGATTGAAGCAAACTCACTTGGGCCTTTCTTCTTGTTAAACTTCTTATATTCTGACTTTTATCCTGGGTATTCTGTACATTTTGGCTTATATTCACTGAATATTAGTCAAATCCACTGATTTGGCTAAAAGGTCATGCATTTCCTTTTGGAAATATCACTCAGGATGATATTTTCTAGTTCCACCAATTTGCCTTCAAAATTCATGGTGTCCTTGTTTTTAATAGCTGAACAATATTTCATTGTGTAAATGAACCATATTTTCTGTATCCACTCCTCAATTGAGGAACATCTAGGTTGTTTCTAGCTTCTGGTTATTATATAAAAGGCTGCTATAAACATAGTGGAGCATGTTTCCTTGTGGTATGGTAGAGCATCTCTTGGGTCTTCAGGTAGATCTGTTTCCAATTTTCAGAAGAACTGCCAGATTGATTTCCAGAGTGGTTGTACCAGTTTGCAATCCTACCAACAATGGGGGAGGGGGGGTGTTTTTATTTCTCCATATCCTTACCAGCATGTGATGTCACTTGAGTTTTTTATCTTAGCCATTCTTATTGGTGTAAGGTTTCTCTGGGTATTTTTGATTTGTATATCCCTGATCAATAAGGATTTGGACATTTCTTTAAGTACTTCTCAGCCATTCAAGATTACTCTGCTGAGAATTCTTTGTTTAGCTCTGCACCCCATTTTTTTAATTGGGTTATTTGATTTTTGGGGGTTAACTTCTTGAGTGCTTTATATATTTTGGATATTAATCCTCTATCGGATATAAGGTTAGTGAAGATTTGTTTCTCAATCTGTAGGTTGCCAATGATGGTATACTTTGCATTACAGAAATTTTTCAATTTCATATGGTCCTATTTATCAATTGTTGATCTTAGAGCTTGAGCCATTGGTATTCTGTTCAGGAAAATGTCCCCTATGCCAGTGAGTTCAAAGGCTCTTTTCCACTTTCTCTTCTGTTAGATTCAATGTACCTGGTTTTATGTTGAGGTCCTTGATACACTTGAACTAGAGCTTTGTGCAAGATGATAAACGTGGATCTATTCTCATTCTTCTGCATGCAGACTGCCAGTTAGACTAGCACCACTTTTTGAAGATGCTTTCTTTTTTGTCCACTGTATATTTTTGGCTTCTTTGTCAAAGATCAAGTGTCCATAGGTGTGTGGGTTCATTTCTGGGTCTTCGATTCTATTCCATTGATCGACCTGTGTGTCTCTATACCAATACCATGGGATTTTTTATCACTATTGCTTTGTAGTACAGCTTGAGGCCAGGGATGGTGATTCCCCCAGAAGATCTTTTATTGTTGAAATTGTTTTGGCTATCCTGGGTTTTTTTGTTTTTCCATATGAAGTTGAGAATTGTTCTTTCCATGTCTGTGAAGAATTGTATTGGAATTTTGATGGGGATTGTATTGAATCAAGAGAGTAGATTTCATAAAACAAAACAAATAGTTAGAACAAATTAGAATTTCTTACAATACTGAGGTAGAGAGATAATGAGGGACTGAATAACAGTAATGGAGATTAGCATGTAGATGAATCAGACATTCTTTGGGAAGTAAATTGAAGGTGGGGACTGTATTTGATGTGTGCAGGAACGTGTAGTGAGCTGAACATTTCTGTTCCCTTTCATTCAAACCATGATGGTACTTCCTCAGGGTGACAGTTTAAAGATACACAACTTTTCATTGATATTAAGTGTAAATGAGGTCATAATGGTAGGATTCCCAAAGGAGATTAGTGGTCCCTCTAAATAAAAAGAAAACAGAATTTAGAGTCTCTCCTTACTACATGTGGGCACAATCAACGCACACTCTCTAGTGGCTAGGAAGTTTTCCTAGCCATTAGCTCTCCTAAAGCTCAGTCTGCTTAGCCTTAACCCAGGGCTTTCAAGTCAGAACCATTAGAAGGCAGGTCTGTTGTCTAGGCTACCCAATGTAGGGTGCTCTGATTTTGCAGTTTGAGCTAAGTAAGGCAGAGAATACACTTGACTCTAGCTTAAATAGACTGAGCGAACTTTTTATGGTTGGAACTGCAAACTAAAATAACAACAGGATGAAGACTGCTTGGGGAAACATAATGGTTTCATTTTGGAAATGCTGATTTCTGAGGCAAGCATTCCTCATAAACACTCTCACCTGTAAAGGAAACCAAGGATGAATGACAAAAGGAGGAAAACAGAAAAGTTCCTATAAGATACCAGCGTATGTAGATTCACTCAGATGCACCTCAAATATCTCCAAATAATTTTTTTTTCTCTATGCATCACATAAAGGAAGATGGAAGGTAATTCGCCTGGAGCTACTTGCAAAGTCAATAAATATTCTTGCATACTCAGCCTCTTTTTGTGAACCTTGCCTTTCCTTGGGAGTACTTTCATTTCCTGAGGGATGAGTCATTGTAGAGAAGGGTTTATTGATTGTAAGTGAGAAACTAGCTAAAGAATTTCATCTTGGTAGCCACAGGGAAATAGGGAAAGACCACCTAAAAAGAAGAACTCATAAGGAGTCAAAATTCTTTCTTTAAAGAATGTAAGCTCCAACACATTATAACTTAAAAGAAATAATTGGGATTAATTAGCTAGCTCACATGACTAAAAGAAGCATGATTGCCTATCTTTAGGCATTGCTTGATCCAGATTCTTAAGTGGTATCAAGATTCAAATACTATCTGTTTCTATAAGTTTTCTTTTCTCAGATTTTTATTTTATTATGCTTGTCTACGGCCTTGGAATTTTTTAGAAATTTTAAATTCATTTACTTAAAAAATCTGTTAGTGGAGCTGGAGAGATGGTTAAGAACACTCCCCACTCTTTCAGAAGAGCTAGATTCAGTTCCAAAAATTCACATGAGCGCTACCAACTGTTAAAAACTCCACTTACAGAAGACATCATCCCCTCCTCTGACCATAAATGTAGGAACTTAATTGGATGTGGTGTACATTCATAGATGAAAGTAGAACACTCAAATATATGTAGCAACAAATAACTGACTCATTTAAAAAGAAAGATTTTTAGAAAAGCATTAAGAATTTACTTTATAAGTTCCAAATCCTAGAATTGAATCTCATTGAATAGGCTGGGAATCTATGCACTCCTTTAGTCATTATTCTACAGGGGATAGAGTGGCCATATTGAGATGTCTGCTACAGAAAATGAAAGCAGAAAAACAGGATTGTAGAGTTCACACTTCACTTATAGGAAGGGCTCCAGGACAGCAAGTCAGGTCTAATTCAAAGGGAAGCATAGATCTTGTAATGGTAGGATCAACATATCTATAAAGATACAAACACTCAGGAATAAATAGGGCACTGACCAAATAAAGAGTGCATTGGTTTATAAGTACAACGTGCTCCCCTTTTGTGATGGAAATACATTATACAATAGCTCCTTTCACTTCTGTTAATTTTAGAGTCCTCCCTCACCTTGTTTTGACAGAAGGTTTTTCCCTCATTCCCACCAGAAGAATGAGACATAAAGCAGGAGTGGGTCCTCAAAATGTCTCTAGTTCCTTACAACCATTGTGACTTTAGAAAGAATCCCTGAGTAAATTAATCCTCGTTCTCTCTCAATATTCCAATAACCCCACTCTAAAGCTATGCATTTGAAGCAAATGAAGCCCTATCCTATTTAACAGCCACAAAACCTAAAGTAACTACTTTCCCCTGAAGTCACTCCTGAACAGATTAGCATCTCACAAGACAATGTACAAATGGTAGCACATTAGAAATACAAAGCACCAGGTCAGATGGATGCTTTGTATGAATATGGCTAAAACAACTTGAAATGTAGATGTTTTACTGTTGTTCTTTCTCTTTCCCAGTGCCAGTGCATCCATTTCCACTATCCACATTCCTTGCTTCTTTCTCCCATTATATTAACATAACTAACCTAACGTTAGTGTGTTGGATCTTAGAGAGTCAGTCTGGATCTCTCTCCCTTCACCAGCTCCCAGAAGCCCAAAGGTTTGAGAAGATGAAAGTATAAAATACTGATTTTCCTTATCTTTTAGTTAAAAAGCATGATACATCATTAAATTATATATTAACTATGCCCCAAAAGTATGTAAAAATATTCATTTTAAATATTTAATTTTAAACTAAAATTTTATTCTGTAGCTTTATCAGAAAAGAGCAAATTTTTTTAAGAAAGTGGCTATTTTCATATAACTTATTAGTGAGTCATACAGTATAGCATATATTGGTATATAGTAAAATTATGTTTTTAAATAATGTAGATAAATTCAGCATGAAAAATTCCTTTTAAAATATGTTTTTAAATAATAAAAACTAAAACCAGCATGATTTGTAAGATCATATATTTTATCACCTGGATAGCTGTTTGCCTAACATCCAGTGTAGTGTCTGATACATAGTAGGCACTCAATAGTTATTTACAGACTGGTTCAATGAAAGAGAATTCCAAGAGCATAAAACAGGGAGGCAGAGACTGTAAGGTAAAGAGAGCCACAATTGCAAAAGTTCTTCATAATAAAACAAACCAAGTAAATAAATAAATAAATAAGAGGAAGAAAACCATCTCACCATCCCGAGAGCTTGAGCTACAAAAGTCTCAATTAATAATCAAGCTTGTATAATACCAGAGTGAAAAATTTTGAGAGAAAGTGAAGATTGCTTCCTGAGAGCTTCTGTGATGCTAATAGAATCTTTAGACTCCATTGTCATCCTGATGACTCACTGGTAAAAGGCAAGCACTTTTTTTTTTTTTTTTGGCCTTCATTATCAGCCCATTTCTGGCCTGATTTGCTTTAGATGATTCTGCTGCACCTGAACTGTGACTTTTCATAACAGAAAAGGGAATGAAAGATGAACAGAAGACAAAGGGAAAAAGGGGGAAATGTTGACTTTTTAAAAATGTCCTAGCATCTCTCCACTATGTTCAAAGTGGATGTTTTACGTTTTTGCAGAGCTTCCCTCAACCTTACGACCCCAAACATACTTCTATTATTTTGTCTTTAAAGGTCATTGCTTTTATAGTATCTAAAGCAAAATCCATTCTGTTTTGCCTTTTCTTTCTTTTCAGACTGTCTGCAGCCAACAGCAGAGTGTCAGGAAATCCAGCTACACTCCAATGCTGTTCTGTCATTACTCACTGTAGGCACTCACTATACCAGCTGCTTCCATTTGTCAGCTGATGCAGGACACACATCATTTGCCCATTACTGAATAACTTTCGTAATTTCAGAATAATTTTAACTGACTCCAGTGCAAGTTCCCATTGCACTGCAAAGAAGTGATCTCTGCTACTTTCCCAGGCTTAAGTAACATCCTGAATCGCCTGTAGTGAACATAAGAATTTGGAGCCATGTAAACATCTCATCAAAAGGATTCAAGGTGCTATCAGTGACAAGAACAGGTGCACATAGAGAATTTTTGTTTCTAGGTTTCCAGTATCTCTGGTATTTATGAGTGAGTTTTATGCTAAAAAACATGTTATCATTGCTTTCAACTGTAGCAATAAGCAATAAGACAGATAGCCTCATTGTATCTAAATATCATTGCTCAAGAGCTTAAAATGGGAACCTCATTTTATCTGCATTGATATCATAATTTTTTTGGTTTCCCAGTTGAAAAAAAAAAAAAACTATTTTGGCCTAATGAAAAATAGTGATGATTTGTGTTAATCCATTCGAACTGGCTTATGCATGAATATGCATGAGTCATGTACTGGATAGCCACTTATTTTGTTCTTATGTTAATGCATTAAATTTTTAGGTTTAATACTTTGGATTAGTTGTTCCAGAGAAGGCTACACTCATCTTCTGCTTTAAAAATGTTGATACAGTCCTATTCTTTGATTAATTATCTATATCACACTTGGAGCATTTTGCACAGTGAAAACTTTATGACCATATTGGAATAATGAAATGAAACTTTCGCTATTTGTTTTTACTTTATTAGATCTTTTTTCTCTATAAAAATCTACATAAAATGTAGATGTAAAATCCTAGGTATAGTGTGTATGGTGATATGCCTAATTCCAGCACTGGGGATGCAGAAATAGGCACATCTCTTGAGGTCATTTGCAGCCAGTCTAGCTGAGTTGGTAAACTCTGGATTTAATGAGAAACATGGTCTCATAAAATAACGTGGAGAGAAAGAGTGAAGACACCAAACATCAACATCTGGCCTAGACACACATGTGTATGCACATATACAAACATACTCATGCACACTCACACTTGCATCCATACCAATGCACGCACGTGCATGCACACACACACACACACACACACACACACAATTGCATTCATACCAACATGTGTATACCACACCTATACAAATTGCAAATCAATAATGAAATTGTGGTTTTTAATGATCAAAATTAAAATAGGCCGAGCTTATTGGCACATTCTATATTCCCAACATTCACAAGACTTGGGCAGAAAGATGCTAGTCTGAAACCCATGTAAGCTACATAGTGAAATGTAGTTAAAAACTAAAATTAAAATAACTAATCATCTAAGAATATGCTATATTTAAAAATTCCATCAGAAATCTATGGTTTCCTTTAATGCATCAAATTTTGCGAATTAAAGCTTCTTTTCCTGGACCTCCTGCACATTAGCATCTTTGATTGCTGGTTAGTAAACATATGCATCTTAATGCATTCTTCCAAAATGATTTTTTACTAGTCTTTACAGACTGTTTTGGCTCATCTTTATTCATATAGTGAAGTCATCACACCTGCAAAACACACTATTTGTAAGGTAAGGAAAGCTAGGATTGCCATAATTTTGTTGTGTAATAATTGGAGAAGAAAATTTGATCTCTACTTCATTACATTTTCTCCACACATTTGGAATGAGGTGCAATGTACTCTCAGCAAAGGATTATAGTAAGCAGAGAAAAGGCTATGTAAACACCCAGGGATGCTTCAGCACATGAGGAGTTGCCATGTTTCTTCTCTTCCTTTATGTCATCCCAGACCAAAAAAAAAAAAAAAAAAGCATAAAGTTTGTGGTATGTGAGGAGTAATTTTAACAAGGAAAATAAATGTTTTACTTATTGTGATTCATATTTGTAAGGCTTCTGACTTTCTTTTAATTATAAGCTGGGTGTAGTGTCATGTCTATGATCTCAGAACTGAAGATGCTGATGCAAGAGGATTGCAACAAGTTCAAGACCAGCCTGGGCGAGTTTAAAACCGGAATAGGCTACAGAGGTAGAACACTTGTTTCAATCCTACCTATCTATTGAATGAAAAGATATGTCTGAAAACTCGTACAGTGGGTAACTTGAAGCCAGCTTAGTGAGTTACGCTCAATTTTGTGTGCATCTGTTTAGAACAAGACTCAGTCTCATATGATTGGGCAAAACAAAAGCCCTTGCTAATATCCTACTGTGTCTCAGTAGGTCTCACCAACACCACACACAGTGCAGATGCAAGCCTTAAACAAGCAGAGAGGAGCACGAGAAGCACATGCTTGTTTCCTTATTCTTGTTGTAACCAGTAGAAGGTGGAAGTGTGCTAAAGGGTAGAGGAAGCCTGAGAATTATAACAAGTGTCAAGATTTTAATTTTTAACCATATTGACACTGATTCTCATCTTGGTTTTGTATGAAGTTGCTATTTAGATTCATTGATAAGATAGTACTTATCTCTAAAACTAAGTTTGTAAGCTGTATTAAAAATCTCAAAAGAGAAAAGTACTAATGATAATTCATACTGGCAGGGATATGGAGTAAGGGAAATACCCGTCAATTGCTTGTGTTAACTTGTACTGGTGAAGCAGGTCTTCAGGAAAGTACAATAGATTTTGAGGATCTACCTCAAAATCCAGCTATTCCATTCTTGGGCATAACCAAAGGACTCTGCATCCTACTATTGAGAAAACTGCTCAACAATGTTCAATGCTGTTCTATTCACAATATCCAGAAATTGGAAATACATTAGGTGTCCATCAGTGGGTGAATAAACAAAATGTACTACATTTGTACAATGGAATATAACTTGCCCATTAAAATGATGAAATCATTGAAATTTGAAGGCAAATAATGGAGCTTGAAAAATGCCTGAATGAGGTTTTTGAGACCCAAAAGGACAAATATGGTATGTGTTATATTAATGTACATGTGGATATTAGCTACTAAGTCTTCACTGACCAGCTACAATCTGTATAAACACAGAGGATTGGTATAGAGTTACTGGGGGCTGGAGGAGAAGAAGGGAAAAGAGAATAGATAGTTGAGGAGGGATGGTGGAGGGATGGGGTTGGGGAGAGATCAAATAAGGAGAGGGCAACAGTGAGAGGAAAGAGGGAATTCTGGGAAGGACAACCAAAGCTCAGAACTATTTGAGAGGTAGTGTAGAAGCTTCCTAAATAATATGTACATGTGAAGGTGACCTAAATGGAATTGCAAAACAGCAAAAGAAGTAGAGTCCCAATTGGACATCTCTCATCACCAATTTTGGCCTCTAGTTTGGGGTATTGTTACATCTAATTGAGTTGCTGGCCAGAGGCTCCCCATAAGAACTCCCAAAACAACCTAGGCTATTACCAAGCCTATTGATAGATCTCTACAAATCGATGGTAAAGCCGTATTGCTGAAGACAATACCTGTACAACTCACTGAACATAATGTCAAGATTATGAATTATGTAGAGCCTCCACACCTACAGACCAGTGGTTATTATACTGGAAGGGATTCTGAATGCTACCAAAAGAGAAAGAGAAATACTAACCCAGCTCAAAATCCTTTGATCTTCACTGATAACCTGCCTAGAAAATAAACTAGTGTAGTAGTGGCACAAAGTTCATGAACATAATCAGCCAATATCTGATTTGATCTAATAGTCATGTCATGAGATGGAGACCATCCCCAACACTACTTGGGTGGCCTAGAGCCTGAGACTAGATAGGTCTTGGATCTAAGGGAAACACAATGAAAACAGTAACAAAGGGATTCTTAATGACTTTTTGTTATACTAATAGATCAGATTTTTGTTCTCACTCGGTATGCAAACTACTGCTAAGGCCAGGCCCTATAACCACCAGTACAGGGCCAATACAAAATGAACTCAATGGCATTTTTAAAGGTTCTTTTAAAACCAGGCCGTTTCTTTCCCTTTACCTTTTTTTCTTTCTTATATTTTAACTGCATGTATATTTGTAATGAAAAAAATATTTTCAATTAAAAATGGAGGAGTGTGTTACTTTTATATTGACTTAAGGGACATAGATAGATTAGTTGGCAAATATGTTTACATCTCTCAGGTATCAATAGTGTACCTGGGGGAATTTGTTTCCTCCTTAGATTGAGCAACTGACCATAGGCCCATCATTATACATCCCTGAACATTTGGGCCTTTAGCCATAAAATCAGGAAAGGAAAGATTTGTACTCGCCTACAAGTACCACAATGAGAATCCAAAGGAACTATTTTATTGCTTTAACCCTCTGGAAAGGAAAAAATTCTATTAACTTGTTTCAAATCTTACATAGGCACAAAAATTCTTAAGCTGTTGAACTGTGGGCCAATTATTTTATCTCTCTTCCGTATCAATAAAACAAAAACTAAATGTCACCCATCTCATAAGGTTGTTTTCAAGACATACTGTAAGTGAATGAGTTACAGTCTGAAGACAGTTGAATGCTGTCTAAGCACTATTTTATTTTAAATATATTGAGAAATCTGAGTTATTTTTCATACACAAAGGAGTAGTTTGTACTATAGCACATGTTCTATTTAATGGAAAAAGGAGATGAAAAAATGCTGTATCACATGACATTGGCAATAATATCTAAATACTAGAGTAATCATCAAATATTTATCCAGTCTTTTATTAATCAAGGCTGTTAATTTATTGTTATGATCCATAAAGCAGTAGTCTTTATGTTTCATTAAGAATAAAAACTGGGATTGGAGAGATGGGTCAGCAGTTAAGAGCACTGGCCGCTTCTCCAGAGGTCCAGCAACCACATGGTGGCTCACAACCATCTATAATGGGATCTGATGCCTTCTTCTGGCATGTAGATACATACAGAGCATTCATATATATAAAATAAATATTATTTATTATTTATTATTTATTATAAATATTGTTTATTCATTAATATTTTAAAAGAATACAAATTGTAGCTAGATGGTGGTGGCACATGTCTTTAGTCCCACAACTCAGGAAGCCGAAGCAGGCTGATCTTTGTGAGTTTAAGGCCAGCCTTTCTACAGAGTGAGTTCCTTGACAGCCAATGCTACAGAAAGAAATTCTGTCTCAAAAATAAAAAAGAAAGAAAGAAATAGAAATGAAAAGCCGGGCAGTGGTGGCGCACACCTTTAATCCCAGCACTCGGGAGGCAGAAACAGGTGGATTTCTGAGTTTGAGGCCAGCCTGGTCTACAGAGTGAGTTCCAGGACGACCAGGGCTACAGAGAAACCCTCTCTCGAGAAACCAAAAAAAGAAAAAAAGAAAAAAAAGAAATAGAAATAAAAAAAGAATAAAAATTTATCAAAACAAACATTTTTCCAAGTATATAAAATGCCATTTTGAACAAACATAAGTACATAGGACCTCCTTATCTACAGTGAGTATATTCCAAGACCCTAATGGAAACCTAAAAACGTGGATCATTCTAACTCATGTATACTTTGTCCCTTTATAATCAAATACTTTAAATGAGAAAAAGAAAGTCTAAAATGAGTGATTGTAATAACATACTCAACTAAATGTTATTGTACTATATTTATTGCCTTATGATTTTATGAGTTTATAATTAA
The DNA here is from genome assembly GCA_019843965.1 of Rhynchomys soricoides. Lineage (NCBI taxonomy): Eukaryota > Metazoa > Chordata > Mammalia > Rodentia > Muridae > Rhynchomys > Rhynchomys soricoides. The sequence goes on along the minus strand of JADRCH010000099.1, from coordinate 1,590,760 downwards.
AAGAAGCATCTTTCAGCTTCTCTGGTATGCTTGAGTTGACAAACTCATTACTTTCATATTTGAAGGTCATTATTAAGTAAATAAGTATTGCTTGATCACAAGCACTGAAACTACACAGGAGGTAATATATTAAGTGATTTGGTTCTGAGTGACTACTGGGTGGGTAGTATATACAGAGTGAATAATCTGGACAGATAAATGATTCAAGTTCTAGGCATGACAATAGATAAATGGTCTAAAATGACTTCATGTTCTTCAAAATGGAATAAAACTTAAAATATGTGAGTATTTTGAAATATTTTATTTAACATGTTTTGGACAAAAATTCACTACAAGTAGCTGAAGATGACAATAACTGTGAGCTATATTATACTCATATAACGGCAGATTAAATATTTAAATTAAAAATATCTCTACATCTTTTCCTGTAAAAAAAATCAAGAAAGATGGCCAGCTACAATAATGAGAAATAAATACTTAAGCTGTTAGAGAAAATAGGGAGATGAAAATCCTGGATTGATGCCCATCTCTGTCTTAATGATTTCTTAGCAGTTTGTACAGAAGACCAAGAGGAAAATGAAAATGTGTATTCACAAATTAGCTTTTGATGTCTGAAACAGTAATACACTTGCAAGAAAAAGAAAAAAAAACTATAAAAGAAGAAATAGGGCACATGAGAGTTTAAAGGAGGCCTGCAATCATCTCCACTGTAAAACATGAAAATTGAAAAGCAACAGGCTATTTGGATCTACTGAAGGAAAAAAAATCGAATATGGATGATTTCATACATATTTACAATGGATGTTGTGTGCATTCATTCACAACACAAATTCATTTCACACATAAGAAGTAGGAAATACGAAATAGTTGTGTATCATTTAATCCATAGACATATGTATGTACCGCAAAGAGGACCTGGTTATTTCTGCACTAATAAGAACATTACAGGGGGTGGAGGTGTCATTTTTCCAATCCAGTGTATTTGTATCTGGCAGTGAACCACCTTAAAAGAGAGGCAAGGTGGTCTTGTCTTGCTGTCATCAGAAAACTCAACTATCAAAACATTGAGACATGACTGAAGTTCCTTACTAAAAGTAGGCAACTGAACTTATTGAATCTGTGATATTACAAGGCTTTAAAATATCATTTATAAAATGTTCATTCTATGCATTTTTGACAGTCATACTTTAGTGTGTTAACCAAGATAACTGTTTGACCATAATAAACAAGTCATAAAATAGCAGAATTTTATGTTTTAAAGACATGGCTATAAAATATAAATGTGCTCATTAGCCAGTTCACTCAAAATAATCTACCCTCAAGTGGTAAATTGTGGAATGAATTATAAAAATGAATAATTGGTTTTGATAATAGGAAATAACCACCTAAGAAGGATAGGCAAACCATCTCAAGGCTGATAAGCTGTGAAAACATACCCTTCCTATTATCCCAGAGGCCATATTTCATTTGGTAATATTTTTCAATTTCTTTGTGTTCATTATTTGGCAAAAGACAGTAGAAACACAAGAAGAGTTGATATTTTACTCACACTGCCAGGGACTCTGTTATCAAGACCTTCAACAAATCATTTCTCATATCAAGGCCCTTGGATGATTGCTAATAAAACAGAAAAGGCTGGGGATAAGAACGATCTAGTTTTCAAAACATGGTCTAAGAACAAAGACATATAAGGAGATTTCTGAGTGTTTGTGAAAAAACTCCTAGTAAACAAGACATGAGTCTTGTGACCTCAGTGTTTTCAAAGCATGGAATTGTTCTTGAAATGTGCTTTCATGACTCTCCCAAGTATAGCTGATAGGAGTGAGTTTACTTGAGATTATTCATTATAATTCATTATATTACTGGCTATTTTTATTTATTTAAAAACCCTGTCTTTCTGCTGTGAGCAGCTTTCCCCTTACTTGTGGCTTGCCCTTGTGATTGTACACTTTACTGATGCTCTTAACCCTCAGAGTGTAAACTGTCTGACACTCTGAATAAAGTTGCCTTTTTCATGAGACTTTAGTCCACCTCATTCATTGGCTAAATTCTGCGAGATACCACTGCCTTTACAGTGGGAAACAGTTAGCAATGTGTTTGTTGTGCAAAACCAGAAACTCAGTCCTGATTTCAATCATCAAAACCCATTAAAAATCTATGTGTGGCTGCCTAAGAATGTTTTCTATTGTGTTGTCGACATGGGTGATATGTCACAATTGATATGCTAAGCCACACAAATCCTGATTCTTCACAGAAAGATCATAGCAATATTTGTCACCTGTAATTAGTAATCTCAGCCCTGGGGAACAGGGAACTGAGGAAGGCTAGAGCTACTTGGTAAGCCAACATAGCCTACTTGATGTCTCCAGAGCAGCAGGAAACCCTGTCCTCCCACCTAAAAAATGTAAATGCCACATGAGAAACAATATTTAAAGTTGTCCTAGACTGCCACTCATACACATATATGAACATACACGCTCACTTCGTGTATACACACATGTGCACACATTTGCAGGTTTGCAGGCTCATACATACAGAGTGGGGAGTAGAAGAGGGAGAGTAGATGAAAAATCAGGATTCTGAAATTGGACTTCTGATAGGAGAATATGTTTCTTAGTTTTCATATAATCATATTATAAACTGTTAAAAATATGTTTATATACCTAGGGGCAATAAGGTATAAACAAAAGAATGTGAAAGAAATCACAAGACTGACATTTTCTCCACTCATACACATGTTAATATTGCCATCAAAGCCCAGAACCAACCTTAAATAGTATATGACTATATAACACAATGGGTCCATTTCAGTGATGGAGTTCACTATCAAGTTTTTCACTAAAACACATTATTGGCAGTGCAAATCAATGTCCAAACAAAAGGAAAACTGAGTCAGAATAATCCATTTTGCCTAATTTCTCCACCCTCCCTCACACCCACACATGCACTCCAAACCTGCCATAATTCACCATTACTCCTATTATTTCTACAGTGCTATAATATTTCAATTTCATTTTTATATTGATAATAACATAAAAAACAGAAGATCGGCAATTTTTGGAAGTTGGATCTCTCTGCTTCTTAATTTAAAATAATACTGGGTGTTACAACGGTAACCAACTTTTCTTAGGAGCCTGTGCCCAATGGTTTTCTCACATACACATTAGGATGTTATTTCAGGTGTAAACACAAAATATCATCACAAAATATAGACAATACTCTCAACTCTCAAGTCTTCAGAGCAGCCAAAAAGAAAATAAAACACAGAACATGAAGCTGTCAGTTGTATTCACCTGACATATACTAATTTCATTTCCTGGCATGAAGGCTATTTCCCTTTATCTTTCAGGCTTATCTGATATATATTTTATACACATAGAGATATCTCCTTATATATCTATGATTGCGGTGTGAATAAAAATGAATTGAGGATTGAGTTCAACACTCAACTTGAGAACAGATTAGTGTGCACGCGCACATACACACACACAAACACACACACCCACACACAGACACACATACACACACATATACATTGAAGCAATTAAGGTCATATCTAACCCTGTAATATAATATTCCTTATTCAACAATATTTTTGAAAGCCGAAATTATTTTTGGAATTAATAATCTGAAAAATTGCCCTCATCCTGCCTCAAATTGGCCTTTTGTCTCATTTGGTAATATTATTCATTACTCACAGACCTCATGAAATTCACATATACCGAGGCAGCATTATTAGTTTTTGAAATATCAATGTGACCGCATTTCTTCAGTAAATGGGCTTAAATAGATGGGTTTAGAAAATAATGCTTGATAGGAAGTTTTCCTGAGCTGATATGAAACTCTCATTAAGCCCCTAATGCCTGTTCTAGTATGCATTGTATGCATTGGATATTACTTTCCAAACATGTGTTTGGTTGTGGGTTTTTTTTTTTTGGTTTGTTTTTGTTTTTTTTTTTTTTTGTACACACAGGGTTAGAGTCAAACACCCTATAATTGACTGCTTATAAATGCTTTCTACTGAGTCATCGACCTTGTTGGTATGTCACAGCTTGAGAGAGGGAGCCACATAACCCCTAGGCCACCACTGAAAGTTCATAGGAATGTTTGCCATTCATGTCTATGCTCAAAATGGTATTTGATGGATACAAATCTTCAAAGATTGTTAGATTCATTTACTATTCAGAATCAAATGGATAAATATGGACTTTTTGTTTTGCTTTTCTTTCTAATACTCAGAAGGAAAGTTATTTTTACATTCACAGATAGTTAACAAAGCTGAATGTACTGTGTATCTTATTTTCCAGATAAAGTAAATGCTGAGGTCTGCTTTTTTAATTTCTCTTAAAAAAAAAAAACAAAACACAGCTTTCATCTTAGGGATTTGGTTATATCACATTCATAGCGTATAGTAAAGCATCTTGAAAAACACACGCTCCATGAATTAAGAACCCAAAAGGGGGATTTTTCAAAGGTGATCATGTATACCCATTGAAGTGGGCTTCTTTTTATAGAGTTATTTTCCAGCCTCATTTTTCCTATTTTCCCTTTGATCAGCACGCAGGTTTTTACAGGAACAGCTGCAGAGTCAGAGTCTTAAACCTAGAAAAACATATCAGCAGTTCTCTTATCCAACCACTTCCAACAGCGCATAGTGGAAAGAAGCCTGCCCATGAAACGAGTTTTTCTCTGCAATAGGAATATGGTTTAAATGATGTCTCTAAAAGGTTCATGAGCTAGATATTTGGTGGCGGTGAGACAATATTGAGAGATGACAGAACCTTCTAGAAAAGGGGATTCCTAGAAAGTGAAAAGGCCATGGAGACTGCGATCCCTAGATATAGTAACATTGTTTCCTATGGGGTTACAAACCCCTTCAGGTGTATCAGTCCTTTCTCTAACTCCTCCATTGGGGACCCGGTGCTCAGTCCAATGGTTGTCTGCGAGCATCCGCTTCTGTACTTGTAAGATTCTGGCAGAGCCTCTCAGGGGACAGCTATATCAAGTTCCTTTCAGCAAACACTTCTGGGCATCCACAATAGTGTCTGGATTTGGTGACTGTACAAGGGATAGATCCCCAGATAGGGCAGTCTCTGGATGGCCTTTCCTTCAGTCTCTGCTCTACACTTTGTCTCCATATTTGCTCCCGTGAGTATTTTGTTACCCCTTCTAAGAAGGACCGAAGCACCCACACTTTGGTCTTCCTTCTTGTTGAGCTTCATGTGGGCTGTGAATTGTATCTTGGGTATTTGGAGCTCAACCAATCGGATGCCCCAGAGCTCCCAGGAACTAAGCCACCAAGCAAGTGTATACATGGAGGGACCCATGGCTCTAGCCGCATATGTAACAGAGGATGGCCTTGTCAGCCATCAAAGGCAGGAGAGGTCCTTGGTCCTATGAAGGCTCGAGGCTCCAGTGTAGGGGAATTTGAAGGCAGGGAGGCAGGAGTGGGTGGGTGGGTGGAGGAATACCCTCATAGAAGCAGGGGGAGGAAGGATAGGATAGAGGGTTTCCAGGAGGGGTAAACCAGAAAAGGGGATAATATTTGAAAAGTAATTAAAGAAAATATACAATTAAAAAACCAAAACCAACCAAACAAACAAAAACATTGTTTCACTCACAGGATCCCATCTCACTTGTAAATACAGGAGAGTAACAAAGGGAGCATACCCCAGGTGTTTCTTTTTCTTCACATCCAGCAATCCCCTTTCAATTGTCTGCCAGAAATCTCCATCAGAAGGGTAAGCAAGAGGGGCCACCTCATGGCATATAATCAGACTTCTAAATGCTAAACTACTGTTCTGTGTTAAAGTACTCAGCATCAACTAATCTGTTACTAGGAAAACAGATACACCTAGTAATTTGGTAATATGTGGAGCAAGCAAACCAGTTACCATGACCAAATAAATTTGTAACCTTGCTTCCAGGAACTATAGGTTATACTGCATCATCATCATCCTGAAGGCACCTTTGATAGTCTTTTAAATTATTTGGACTGCTGCAATAATCATATCAATTTCAATAGTCTCTTTCCTGTAATATACCAGACAGGTCGAGGCTGTGATAGGGCAGACACAAAATAAGGACTGAAAGCCAAAGTTTGTCAAAGACGTGTTTCAATCAAGGACATTTCCAGGTATTGAAAATGAAATCTTATTTCATAGAAAGTTGAAACAACTAATCCTTCAACATCAGTGATCTATAGGTATATTGAAATGGACAGATTTGGGTTAGACATCTGTTCAACTATGAAAAGGTTAATGTTGGCAGTAAAAATACAGGAGGTTTTGTCATCCACGCTGGTTCTCACATCCTGGTCTGAATCAACCTCAGTAGAAGACATTGTCTTGATGTAGTCATGTATCTTTGACTAACGTATCTGTAGTGTATCACTCTAATGAGTCCACCAGGAGACAGAGAAGAAAATGGGGAAAGGAAGTATTGTGTTTACTCACAAGACTACTCAACACAACACCATTTTTATATGCATAAAGGTATTCATAAAGAATAGCATAAACCTACAGAAAGATGCTGTTAATAGTTTGATGCCGATCCCGTTACATGTGTGCCAAGAGGTACCTGGAAACATTAGAAAGAAGGGAATGACCTTACTAGTGGAATATGCATTGACTCGAATTAGTTTTTAAAGCATTAAAATCCACGGTTAGCTTTTGAGATGTAATAGAGAGTATGGGAACACAGAGCCCTCCTTTGGAGAGATGCTTATCTAATGACCCACTGACCTCTGAGCAAATGGGTAACTCTGGGACAGATGTACAGCCCACATATCCTCGCCACAGGCCTAGAAACAGCCACAAGGCTGTCAGTATTAACTCAGATGCCCCCACTTTCACCCACTCTGCCTTTCATCACCTAAAGCTCTCAGCCAGAAAGTGGCCCACAGAGGCGGCCAGCGTTGATGTCAACAGATTATCAGGCTGCTTAGTAACATTCTCTTGCTAGGAACCTTTTTAAAATCCCTACATTGGCAATCCTAATGCTCTGTTGATTTTTGTTACTTGCTGATAAGGCTTTTAATGGCCAAATCCCAATATATTTTTAGATCTTTTGTCACCATGGGTCTCCTGTCACTCAGTGAGGTTGAAATCAGCAGGCTGTTAGTTTGCCTAGGGTATAATCTCAAGTCCTATGGAACAAGGGTTTGCAGCAAGCTGGCCTCCTGATTGTGGAATTTACTTTTGATTTTTATTCATTGAGCACTGTCATCTCTGCCTGGAAAACCAGAGCAAAAATATATCTGAAGCTGTGCTAGAAATCTAAGAAGAATATATTTAAAGGCACCCTGCATTTTACATTGTGTGTGTGTGCGAACATGTCATGTATTACCTTAACACATCAAATATCTACATTTCAAATATTTTAAGTGGCTAGTTAATTATCTATTTTTCCCCAAGGCGATGTAATTAGCATCTCTTCTAAAACGTATTCTGTGCATTTCCTTAAGAAAGACAGCAGCAAATATTTTTGTGGGGGAAACTGAATAGACAGAAGGGAGGGGAAAATTTCAGCACATCAGGAAATATGGAACCATTATCCTTTAAAAGATACAATATGGAAATGACCCCTTGATCACCACTGAAATGCTGTTTAACTGGGAGTTTCTGGTTAATGTAGATAAATCCCTGTTCCTAATCTCTAATGTTTTGCTGTGCCCTTCTTCTCTTCTTGTTTATGCAGTGACTATATTTAACATGACTAGAAAGGACTAGGACAGAGACATTGGAAGAGATTCACCACAGTGCATTATTAAGGAAAGAATACGTATAAACACAAAGGTGGAGAGAAGGAAGTATGCAGAAGGCACTCTATCAGGCAACATTCTGTGAACTAGACCCAAGAAATGAAGACCTGGCAATGTTCAATTCCATGAGAATATAAAAGAAGACATCTTGTCAAGATGTAATGGCATTCTTGTCTTGAACTACAGGCAACTAGGGAATGCTGAAAGTGGGAGAAACACCCTTCCCCAGAAAAAAGCATACTGAGTGTTTATCCAGTACAAAATGGTCAGCCCTGAGAGCATACACAAAGTAATATTCTACAGACTGAGTATTTATGTATTTAGCAATATTCTATAGTCACTTACACACACACACACACACACACACACACACACACGATAACAATTAATGAAAAATAGACCATGATATGAAAAAAAGCAAATGGAGTTGTTTTTTGTTTCTTTTTTTGGGGGGGGGGATGATACCATTACATTGTAATATTTTAAAACATTAAAAAGTAATTTTAAAGATATTTTAAATGTCTAAGAAGGCAGATCAGTCATAAAGAACTTGCTTATATCTGGAACTGAGTTGAGATCCCCAGAACACTAGCCAGAAGCCACAGCATTCCCCTATAATCGTAGAGATGGGTGGGTAGAAACAAGAGAATTTCTCCGTCTTTCTGACCAGCGAGTTTTGCTGAATTTGATAAATTCCAGGTTCAGTACAGACACTGTCTCACAAAATAAGATGGAGAGCAACAGAGAAAAATAAACAAATTCAACCATTAGTTGGTTTCTACACACACAGGCACATACATTTACACACGCACACACAAACACCCTCACACACACACCCCACATATTAAATTTATCAAATTGCTTACAGGGTCAGCTTGATATTCTTTTATTTCAGCTCTGTTTTAGAAGATAGTTGAAAGATAGTCTCTGCTCCTAATGATAGACAAGACATGATAGACAGGAAAAGGTCATTTACTGAAATGTCATGACCAAAATCCACAGTTAGAACAATGAGCTAATAGGAGGCATGAGATTTTAGCGTCTCTCCGCTGTCGTCACTGAATGAAAAGAGATGGAGAGCGAGATCATGAAATGCAGTGATTAATGTAGTAAGGACGAGGCATTAATGTTTTTCTGGAAACAGAAGCCAGAGACACACTAACAGTCGCCACCTCACCCACACACACTTGTACTCTTGGTTGTAAGACTATACACTCTCCCTTTCAGTAAATCTGTTGACTGCAATCAAAGAGCTCTAGGCTCAGGAAAGACTCTGCTTTAACAAAATAAAGTGAAGATCAATTCAGAAAAACACCCATTGTTGATCTCTTGTCTTCACATATACTGTATATACTTTGCTGTACATGTGTACGCACTGAACACACACACACACACACACACATAGAAAATATTGTACTGATCTTAACAGAAAGGTGTGTGTACTCAGTCACACAGCCAATGTTCAAGGAATGAGCAAATTGCCAAATGGAAGAAAACAATTTGTTACTCTAGAGAAGACAGTCAGATCTATTACATGGCTCATCAGGATCCTCTTTTCTACTTCAAATCAGTTTTCAAAGGAATTAGTCTATGAGTCTGTAATGCCACACAATGTGAGCATGGCCTGGAGGCCTCTCCTTCCTCAGATTTCATTGGCCAGCAGCCTATGAGAGTTAGGAAGAGTTTAGACAACTATGAGTGTGAAGGAATCAGTTCAGGAGTCAGCCTCAGTGAAGCAACTCAACTTTATGGGGTGAACAAGGGCTATATAGGTCTTGGGAGTGGGTTGGGATTTCCAGAGTGGGTGCACATTATTAGCTGGGGCAGAGGTGCTGGAAATGCTTAAATTTAGATCAATAGGAGTTCCAGGAGAAAGAAAGTTGAATTGATAATCTGGCCACAGGTGACATTCCTCTCAGATTTTTGGGGTCATGGGCAGTAAGGACTGATTACACAGTACCTGATTAACATACAGCAGGAAGGGCTGGGCAGGACTTATGTGCTGATTCATACAGCTTCTACAGGAAGTTTTATGCAGGGTCATCCTCTATAGAAGGTCAGGCACCTGTGCCTAGAGACACTTTTCAGATAACAGATAAAATCAGGCAAAGAAAAGGAAGCTCTGCTGATAAAGACTGTCCTCCATTTTGTGCCTAGCTCAGAGAACTATCTGGACTCCATAAACCACACACTTAATATATTTGTGTTTGAAGCTCACAAAAGAATTTCCTACTAAACTTCAGAAAATTCTTTGCTGTCTAGTATTCTATGTAGTATTGGTGATTTCTTTCAAACTAAGTTTCATCCCTTTTCCTTCCATCAATTTCCCCAAACTAAATAATGATTACACAGAAAACTCCTTTTGGCAGTCACATACTATTTTATCTCTCTTCTTTCATTCACCATTAACATATTATTCATTGATATTTAACTAGTAAACCAATAGGGACAAAGATAGTATCAAGGTAAGGAAATGTCTGAGAGATAGGAGAATAAAGATATTAATACATTAAACATGAATTGTTTTCACATAACATTTTATAACTGTCCTGGTAAATTGCTCACTATTTACATAATGACCAAAATGACTGTATAATGACTTTATATACCTACATAGTCTATGAAACATACATAAGTAAAATCATATACATACTTCTGAAATACTTGAAATCTCATTATCATACAATGTAAACATCCAAGAATTAGTATTACTAGTAAGATGTTACAATGTACAAATACGTAACACACAAATTATGTGTCAATATTTAGATGATGTAACATTGGGACATTAGGAGGTTATCTTGGATGGGGTGGAATTTGAAACACTTTTTTAAGAAAATGTCACAAGATTGACTAAGATGGGCAAGAGCTTCCAGCTGAAGAGATAGCATGTGCAAAGAAGTCATTATCACAGAAGTTTAGAGGCAGAAACAGATTGATCTAGCATTGCTCCAGGTCCATTGAATATTTCTGAATAAGATTTTTCAGTATGCTAAATGCAACCAGATTGAATATTTTGAGTCCCATCCTATTGAATAACTTTGAAATAAGAATTTGCTTTTTTAATGAGGCATTTGCATTTAATCTCAAATTTGGAATGCAACATCTTCCACTTGGTTATTTCCATTGGAATAAGTGTTTTCAGGCCATTATGCTTACCCTGTAGTAAAGACACAGGTTCCTCAAAATATATTTCAAGTGTAAAAGATGAGTGAATTATTTATTTAGAGAGAAACCTGGAAAATACAGTACCAACAGTAGCAAACTAAGGGTTGTATAATAAAATGCTCAGAAATGTTATCGCTGAGCCACTTACAGCAATTCCAGTGGGTTATTTTTAAAAGAAAAGACAGAAACTAAAATTTTAGAAAAGTGATTCATAAGACTGAAGCTATTGATAGAAGAAGCTGAAGACCTGAGGAACAGATGAGTCACAGGAAAATTTAGGAGGAGCACGTCAAAGAATGTTTTAAAAATTCATCACTGGGTGAACTGTAATCCATTCAAGCTAGAACAAGCAAAGGGAATAGAAGAAGGGAGATATTTGCATAAAATTAAACTTAAGCTAACAAGAATCCTCAGTAAATTTAAGAAAACTCCAGACCTTTTCTCTTTTTAATAAACGCTTTTCTTGAGATAAAATTTACATATAAGAGAACTTGACTTCTTAAATTACTTAATGCAGTGATTTTCACATATTCATGGAATTACACAACCATGCCCTCTACCTAATTTTATTGTATTTTATCATCCCCAAAAGAAAGTCCATGTCTACTAACAGTTACTCCCAATTTTCTATCAATTCCCAATGACCCTGGCATGTCAGGCTTTGTAGAGTTTCATTCTGAATATTCTGAAAATATTATATAATTACAATCAGAAAGCACAACTTTGCAAATAGCTTAAGATTTGCTTAACATGTCTTCATGGTTGATATATGTGGTAGCCTGTGTTAGGACTAATTCCTTGCTTTTTAATCCATATCACATCCCACTGTTTAACTACACAACATTTTGTTTACCTACTCATTAGGTATACTTACTTAAGTACCTCTAGCCCTTTGACTGCTAGAAGGATATTGTTAACACATGTACATTTGACTTTATCTGGAGACTTTCCCACTTCTGTTGTGCATGCATCTTGGTGTGGAATTACTCTGCCTCTTCTGATAAGAAAATAACCTACTACCACACTCATATTTTAATTAAAACTACAAACCAATTGAAAAACAAATCCAGACATAGTCTGTCAAAGATACTCTCAGTTTTCTGCCTCTATAATGTTGTTCAACATTGTTGTTAAATAACGTTGTTAAATTGCAGTGCTCAGGTACTGTACGAGCTTAAAATTGTCATAAAGATATTGGATTATTTGTTTATCACAAATATGTGATAAACTGAAGCATAAAAATAACAACTTCTTAAAAAAGTTTTCATCAGCAAAGTTTGATGCAAAAAGTAATTTAAATAAACCCAATCAAAAATATGCTTGATGAGTCTGAGGTTCATCTGGATTTAAAAGTGAGACTCTGTTTCAAAACCAGCAACAGCAAAGTATAAACATATGTATGTTATGCAGAAACAGAATGTATGTGTAATCAAAGCTTAGTATACTTTCCTTCAAAATGGCGACCAAACTGTTAATATTTTAATGAAAAATGAAGTATTCCATGTCAGAATTGTTTGACTGACATTTATACACATTAGTTTTGATGTAACTGTCTCATGCTATGACTTAAACTGTTGTTTGTCCAATTGCATCAATACCTCACCCTGAGTAGATGCAATTCAGAAAAGCAAAAAATGTATGAGGAAAAATGTATTCCACATTGTTCTGGGCACGTTTCATCAAAATATAGCATTTCTAGTGATTTACCATGTCAAAAGTGAAGCAACCACCTATTTAGTTTGTGTGCTCCCTAAATAAAAATGGAATGCTCAGTGCTGTTCAGCAGGTTTTGACTATAGTATCAGAATGCCTCACTATAAATTGCTCTGGAACAATTTTAGGAGTGATTGCATGTTTAATTTCTTAACTATTTGTTTCTTCTTATTCTGTTTTATCATACTGAATTTTTGAAGACTCCCTGGTGAAACTCCCATCTGTAGAAGGTGGGAGGAGGGTGGAGACTGCAACGGTTACCACAAGCACTGCAAATATGTGAGCCAGAACTTGCATAATGACTATTAGATTGCCAAGTTAATGGTGTCCCTTGTGTACATTCAGACCTGTTGTGTACTTTTCATTGGTGGTTCTCAACTCTGTTTTTCTGTTAAAATAAGCAAAATATCTAGAAACATAAGAATTTGAGGACTGTCCAGAAGATTCTGATTTCACTCATGTGAAGTGTGATCTAGGTATTGGAATACTCAAAAGCATCTGCATGATGCTAATCATCCTATGGCAGAAAACTGAAGTTGACAAGAGCCAGTATTACTGTCAGTCCACACTACTATAATTTTTTATTGACTCACTCATCTTTGTTCATGGTTTTGCTAAAGACAGTGCCATCTAATTCTAATACTGACATTCAGAACATGCCAGTCCTGTTTCTTCTGAAGGAAACAGAAAAATCAGAAATTTTACTTTCTGACTTGCAAGCAAGAATTTCCCCAGTACCTACGTCTATCACCTGCTTTTCTGCCTTCATGAAATAATTGAAAAGTGGTCTCTCCTCTACATAAAGGTCATCCTTATCATGCACTTTACTGCATCTGTGCATGTCTATCTGTCCCTCCCACTGATCAGCCATGGTGCCTTCTCTAGGAGACTAGTGAACTGAATACCCCAGACGATAACCTTTGTCTGTTGAACCACTGCTGGCCAAATGCATCTCTCTAAATTCAGCATGTTGATTGATTTGTGTGTGTTTAATGTATACAAGTAAGAAGACCCATGGAAATCATAGACTGGCATTGGGATGTGGGCTTCAACCACTTTTTCACTTTATTTTGTGAGATAGGATGTGTCATTGAACATGGAGACTTCAGGCCAGCAAGCTGCTAGGATCTATCCTAGGAAGATGTTCCCATGCTTGAGAATCAAACCCTTTACCCACCAAGCCTCACCCCATTCCCAACATTCTAAAACATCACTTCAATCATTTTTTCCTAGAAATTCTATGTGACTCTCTTCCTCCTCTTATTGAACTGAACAGACTTTCAAAATCCTATGAGTTAGTCCCTGACCAGTAACAAACGCATTCTTTCCCTTAAAAGATCCCTTGCCAACAGTCTTTTGAAATAATAACCTCCTATCTCATGTTCTATCTTCCCAATCTTTCTATGTTTTTACCCAAGCTCTTACTCCTCTCTCAAATATTTATTTGTTTATTTATTGAAAGATTTTGAAGTCACAACATAAGCAGAGCTCACGTAACTCTGCTCTCTTCTTAGGCCCTTACGCTATGCTGACAATATCAATTCCCACATACAGATTCCAAAACTTATACACCTAAGCTTTTCAGTGATGTTTTTATTTTCCCCTTTAAATCTCTAAGGGTTCAAGAACAGGAAAGATCTAGATCTTGCTCCCTTTGCAAACTAATACATTTCCACAATTTCAGAATGGTAAGATTCAGAGTGGATTAATGGATTTATGTCAGGAGTGGAGGTATCCTGTGTGTCCTTTCTCTCTCTCTCTCTCTCTCTCTCTCTCTCTCTCTCTCTCTCTCTCCCCATCTCCCTTTCCTCTCTCTCCTTCTCTCCCTGTCCCCCTCCAAACCCCACTATCTCTCCCTTGTTTCTTTTCTTTCCAAGTTTTAACATAGCACAAATGGCCTCACCATATGTTGGCATTTTGGACATTCCAGTTTCCGGATCTATGTCAGATAATTTTCTTTATAACTTTCTCAGACTCTGGTATTCTGTTGTCAGATCAGAAAACTGGGTAGCAGAAAAATGCCTACTGAAGATATGGGGTTTCTATTTCAGAAAAAGGATTACTGACAGAAAGTCCAGCCAGATGGCCAGAACACTTGAGCCAGTTTCTCAGCTTCAAGTGTAACAAGAAGGACTTGATGATAGCTATATGGATGGGTTACAAATAAAAGTAAGAATCAAGAAATTTGTAGTTTTGGGTCAAAGAGCAACTAAAATTAGCTCTCAGGCTTTGAGTTATTAGGAAATAGTACTTACATCTTGTAGTCTCATGCACTTACATATGTGACAAGCAAATTTCCCTTTTACTGCATACACAATCAACAGGAATGGACAGAAATACTTGAGAATCCCTGACAGATAATTTCTTACACAAAAAAATTACATTTTCTCCATCCCAGCATATTGGACATTATATCCGTATGCCTTGTTCAATCTCATGTTGTCAGGACTTTCAGAGATATACTTTTTTTTTCTATATCAAGGATTTAGTGTTCATTATAGTAGAGTGAATTCCAAAGATATTCTGAAGTTTCTGAAGAAGAAGGAACATGAGTAACTTAGTCAGCTGAGGACAAGTCCTTGGAAGGGGTAAGTGAAGGCCGGTCATATAGACAGTTCCTCTAATCTGCATTATCTGTATTCCTGCTCAGTACCTCTGTGTCACAGAGATGACCCAGCTGTTGCTCCAGAATCTGCCTACCATTTTTACTTACTTTTCACATTATTTATGCAAGTTTTTCATGTCATTTGTGAACCCACTCCTAAGAAATGGCCCCCAAACAAATTAACCACCTGCCCCCCATTTTTGATTTCTGAAGAAAATTAACCTGCTTTGCATTTTCTCTGTGTATCTCAAAGGTTAGTTGTGCTTCACCACATGTGAAGCTGTGGAAATGGATCATGAGGTTTTCCAACCTACTGTGTGTCTTTTACCACCTGCTCAGCTATCGACTCCTGAATACTACTGTAAGGCTCAGAAGAAATACTATAGATCCTGAAAACTACCTGTTCATGCTGCCTCTAGGAAATCTCTCTAATTACCCTTTTGAATCTGTCCAAATTGAATCAACAACTCCCACCTAGACACAAGGACCGATGTCTTACCAGAACATCCTGTCCATTTGCCAGTCTTCTCAGAAGTTTGTACTAATAGTAATACTATTAGTATGTAACCATACTAATAGTATGGTTGCTTTTATTTTTACTTACAGACTTGTGAGTTTTTTCATTGCGTTCTAAAATTTCAACAGATGATTATTTTGACGTAAAAATATCCTCCTAATTTAATATTTGCTGCCATTTGTGTCTTTAAATAAAACTCCTACTTTCATGTTTATACCTCAACTTCTTCTGCTAGTGACAGATTTTTTCCCTTTCTTCTACAATAAAATTGATATTGCTACCAGCACGGTCGAGCATAACATGTCTTTACTAAAGCATTAAGACATAATTGAGAGACCCAATGCAGTGTTTCATGACTTCCTAATATTGGCTGTTTAAAAATACAGTTAGTTATGAAGCTCTGCCACTGAGGGGAAATACCAGTGACAACCAAATCAAATTTTGGCAGTTAAGTTTCAAATAACAGTGGGGTTTCTGTTTGGTTCTGGGCAATTTCTTATCTGTCACTCAAGAATCTTTCCTCAGATGCATCTTTTGTCAAACCTATCTATGGGTAGACTGTTGATTGACAATATCAAATGTGAGTCATTGATATAATGCCAGATACATGTATAAACATCAAGGAGTTTGATTAGCAACTTCATAATAAAGTTCTAATAATGGAATATTTTAACATACACTTAACTAGAATTATATATGCACTCCTCTTACTTGATGCCAAACCTATCTTGGCATTTAAAAAAGATTGTATTAGTGATGGGGACCCAAGCTTTAGGGAAAAGGTTAATAAAGATCAAAGTGTGACTTGAATTTATTAAAGGACTATTTAGTAATTAAAGATTCTACAGCTGTTAAAGATGATATAGTAATGAGACGTTGTAATTAAAAGGTCCTGATAACTCTACTCACAAATATCATGTTCAATAACAGAACTCGGTGTGCTTTCAGAAGAAGAGGTGAGGAAAAGAGTTAGTGGTACAAAGCCTCCTTTCCAATAAATCATATCCTCCATACTCAGGGGGCCAGAATGACCCAGAACAGAGAGTTTACATGTTTACCTGAATGTGTGTCTGTGAAAATGACACATATCAGTAACCCGTGTCAGAATTACTTATTAATGTAATATATATAACGCTCTAATGAAAATGAAATGCCCTTATATCTTTCCTTTTCCTTCTCACATAACTTGAGAGAAACATCCTTGACCTGTGCCTATATAAAGGGTGGAGCCCACTTCTACCCCTGAGATGTAGAGAGTTAGTCAAGACACATGTCCATACACTTCACTCATAAGCCAGTTGAAACACACATACTTCTTCTGAACTCCAAGAAAATACACAAATGACCTCACACAAAAATAGATATAGCACAGTATATAAGCTTGAATTTGTGTTAGATGGGCCCTTATATGATATTTTAATTTAACATTATTCAAATTTGGTTTCTAATATTGTAAGAGACATTCCATCCTTTATCATTTTAAAATAGTTTTAAACCACAGGTATCAAAATGTTGAAAAAATATGACCTTTATGCAAGCCTTGCAAATATTATTATATCATTTTAACTCTATGTTGAAATTTTATTTTTATTAAATAAAAATACTAATCTTATAATTAAAATAAAACTTATATAGAGACTGTATTCAATTTTGAAAAAAAAAAGCCTTATTCTTATTGAAATAAGTTACCAATGAAGTGTATTTATTGTGATCCAATATTTGCCATGAAGTATTTGTGTATGTGTATATAATATGTGTTCTGTATTTCCTTTAGAATAATTAAATTTTTATTATTATTCTATAATTGAAGCTTTCTGCCTCTCATCAATCATATATATATTTGTTATGGGTTTTTCCACAATACAGTAGCAATGATTTAAGAGAAGGAACTTTTTAGTGTTAGGTTTAAAGGTGCCCACCTTTAATCCTAGCATTTAGGAAGTAGAAGCAGGAAAACTTCTGTGAGTTCAAGGCCAATCTGGTCTACACAGTGAGTTCAAGGACAATCAGGGATATGCACAGAGATCCTATTTCAGAAAAGAAACAAAACAAAAACTATAAAAACATTTTATTTATTTACTATGCTGCAGCACTTCAGCTGGCAGGGTTACACATTCTGTGACATGCAAGCATGTGGTCGTCCTTAGACAACAAACCAAGTAGTTTCTCTCTTTCCACTGTGTGGGTCCCAGGGATTTGATTCAGTCTGTCAGTCTTGCTAGACTATATATATTTAGCTATCTCACGAGCCCAGTTGCAATGATTTTAGTGACAATATTCTGTGTCACACTGTGTCGTACTCTACACTTCTGGCTGTATTTAAATATTTCTAGTCTGTCCTGAAGGATTACTTGGGTCTTAGTGAAACCAGTCACTTGTTTTCTACTTCATATAATCTCCCAGGATTCTATAGAGCTTTTACTAGGGAAAGAAATCAAAGCCAATCCCACTAAATTCAGGATCTCAGTCTGAATTTTTAAAGACTTGAGTATCATGTCTGCTTTTCTTTCTACTTTGGTGTATTTTCCCCTAAGCTTTCTAGAATATCCATTCTACCAAACCCAGTTCTACATCAAATAAGATGAATCTAAGCCTTATTGAGCAACGTTGAGAATTTTTTTCTTAAATTACTATATTTCTTTTTTTCATTAATTTTCATATTTTATTTACATTTCAAATGTTTCCACCTTTCTAGATCTCCCCTTTGGAACCTCCCCATTCCCTCCACCCTCTCCCTGCCACTATGGGGGTATTCTCCCACCCACCCACCCACCCACCTACCCACCCACCCACTCTCGTCTTCCCTCCTAGGCATTCTCCTATACTGGGGCTTCTAATACCCTCAGGCCCAAGGGCCTCTCCACCCCTGATGGATAACAAGACTCTCCTCTGCCGCATTTGTGGCCAGCACCATGGGTCCCTCCATGTGTATTCTTTGGTTGGTGGATCAGTCTCCAGGAGTAAGGAGGAGTCAGGCCAGTTGCCACTGTAGCTGCCTCCCTAGGGATGCAAACTCCCTCAGCTCCTTCAGTCCTTTCTCCAAGTCCTCCATCTGGGACCTCACACTCAGCCCTACTGTTGCTACAAAGTGACTGTTGGGTATTTCAAACTTTTGGGCTAATAACCACTTAACAGTGAATACATACCATGTTCGTTCTTTTGTGACTGTGTTACCTCGCTCAGGATGATATTTTCAAGATCCATCCATTTGCCTAAGAATTTCATGAAGTCATTGTTTTTAATAGCTGAGTAGTATTCCATTGTGTAAATGTACCACATTTTCTGTTTTTAAAAGAAAAAAAGATATCATTACATAGCTGTAATTCTAATTAGTAAATCATATATGATATATACAGAACAGCATAATATAACTTTATTTTTACTGGTTCCTAAAGATTTAAGGAGGGTAAAAAAGATCATTTACAAAATCCTTAAACTTGATAATATTTTTTTTTTTTGTTTTTTTTTTTTTTTTTTTTTTTTTTTTTTTTTTTTTTTTTTGCCTTTTTGCTGTGTCTCAATATCCTCTAAATGAAACGGTTGAATCCTAGGACAAAGGGGGTTCGTATGACTCAAGAATCTAACAAAACTCAGAGATGCAAATTCTTCAGGAAACTACAAGACTCTTGAGACTCCTCATTCAAGTCGTAAGAGCAGGGTGCAGTTGCTGGGGGCAATATCCTTCAATGGCTCTGCCTGCTATTGGCAAAGGAGTTCAGGAGCACAGCTCTTCTGAGTTACCACTTGATGCTGTGCTGGGTTTTCTGATGAGATGGCTGCCTGTGAGTCACCCATACGCCCATTAGCAGTCAATCACCTGCACTTCTATAGGTAACCACAGTAAGCATCTGTTCACCAGCCTAGGGCAGAGGTATCAGGGTGAACAGAAATTAATTCTTGTCACTTCAGGGAAAGTTGACTGTGGTCAGTATATTCCTACACCACAAAACAATTTGAGTTTTTCACACTGACCCTCACTGAAGATTTGGTCACTGTGGTTTGTTAAGTATAAGGAGTATTTCTTAACAGCCTCTCTGGAGGTAGGAAACTAACTGCAGACCTTACTTCGAAGAGCTGAGTAAAACAAAACTACGTATTATCAAACGAAAAAAGTTTATCAGATGATCAACAGAACATAAAAGTAAGCCACACATCAAATATGTTTTAATTTGAGTAATAGGCTTATGTTTTGAACTATCAACAACCAAAACATCATGTCAAAACATCAGTAAATAACATCTCTTAGATACAGTTCAAGCTTAATTTGCATCCCTGTTATGTTGGGATGACACTCAGAATCCATTTTATGCTTTAACATTTCAAGGAAGGATGAAAGATTATTATTGGCCTGGTAGATTATAAATGATAGCTCAGCAATCCTGTTTTCACGTGCCCTGTGTCTACACCTTCTGCTCACCGACAGCTTGCTTTCTGGAATACTTGGCTAGGAATTATGCTTCAGTAGCAGAGTTGTTTCATCTAAAAAATGTTCTTGTCTTTTCCTTTGTAGTCAAGAAACAACTCTTTTCCTTCGGGGCTTTATTTTTTCTTAACTATCACTCTCTTCTTAAGTGTGAGCTTTCTTTTACTGCCCCTGTGGATTTTTTGGTAATTATTTTCTATTTAATTTTTGGAATAATATGAAAGTGAAGAATGTCAAGATATAACATTTCTAACCTGAAAATACTAAGCCATGGGCCCCAAGAAACTCCAAAATGTTGTAAGAATCTCTTACAATGTTGTTTGGCCCAAGAGCAATAAGAACAAAAGCAAAAACAAAAACAAAAATCAATTTTTGAAGGAAGAAGAGATTATTTACCATTTGAACCAACATTATAAGCATGCACACACACCCACACACCCACACACAATTTTGCCAACTAAATGTAAAGTATTTACTTTGAAAATAGTGATTGGTATAACAAGTGACTTTTTCCAGGTGATTTCAATATAGTATATTTTATTTTTATTTTGTGCACATGCAATACACAGAACCAATAAACAAACATTGTTAATGGACTTGATGAAATTACAATCAGGTAACAGGACATTCAATTTCATATAGCTAATATATGGACGAGATTGAAATCTCATAGATAATTTACAAGCACAATAGGCAAGAACTATGTCTGAGCACTGAGATGAACAGATGCCTGCGATGTGTTGGAGAGAGAGGCAGTATGGGAAACTGCTCTAGTTTCAGACTGCAGTCCAGGACCTGAAGATAATGTTGACGGTGTTGCAGGTGTGTGAGCGCCTGACTGACGAGAGGTTAGAACACATCTCCCATGGTTTCAATTTTTCAAAAGGAAACACAAAATTGAAAAAGAATTGTTTTATGTTTGTTTGTTTTAATTTTGTGTTTCCTTTTGAAAAATTGAAACCATGGGAGATGAGTTCTAAAGCAGGTGCTCACACACCTGGAACACCTTCAACAAGGCCTGACACTATTACTGAGGTTATGGAGCACTCACAAAAAGGGACCTACCATGACTGCTCTCCGAAAGTCCCAACAAGCAGCTGAAAGAGTCAGAGGCAGATAATTGCACCCAACCAATGCACAGAAGCTGCTGGCCCCTGTGGTTGAATTAGGGAAAGACTGAAAGAAGCTGAGGAGGAGGCCGACCCTGTAGGAGGACCAGCAGTCTCAACTAACCTGGACCTCTGAGATCTCTCAGACACTAGACCACCAACCAGGCAGCACGCACCAGCTGATATGAGGCCCCCAACACATATACAGCAGAGGACTGCTGGGTCTGAGTTCAGTCAGAGAAGATGTACCTAAGCCTCAAGAGACTGGAGGCCCCAGGGAAAGGGGAGGTCTGGTGGGGTGGGAGGTAGAGGGATGTGGGGACATCCTCGTGGAGACGCAGGTTGGGGGGGAGGAAGTATGGGATGTGGAACAGAGATTGGATTGGGAGGAGGATAAAATCTGCAGTGTAAAATTTAAAAAAAAGATTAAATAAAATCAAGAAAAAAATGTTTTCCCTGTAATCTCAACAATACCCAGAATTTATCAGATGGCTTCTTTTAAAGAAAAAATTAGCAAGTTGAAACAATTCCACACCACAGTCTTTGCTGTTAAGATATAGCCCTCAATCTCAAACTGAGAAAACTTCAAATACTTCCCAGCAACAAAGTGGGAAGGTTTTCTGGGAAGATCCTTGGATAAGAAGAAGAAATAAATTTTTCTCAAAATGAGATCCAGGAACACCCACCACTGTAAGCTCATACTACCGTTCTCTGTAAGCTCTAAGAATTTACATATAAGAGAAAAAAAGTATGACTCCACACTTATGCTTCTACTCTCATGCACAATCTCAAAAAAGAAAGCAGTGAGTTCATGCCGTAGGAGATCAGAACGCAAAAGTACCACAGAGGGAAGAAAACAGAACAGTAATACCTGTCAGACACAGATACCTAGGAGTGTATTGTAGACTTCCGGGGATATTGTAGACTTAAGAATTGACCAGCTTATCTTAAGTAGACAATATACCTCATAGGAATACATATCTGACTCATCTCAATGGTTTGTTTTCTTCCCTTTCTGTGTGCTTTGTGGTGCTGAGCTCCCAGCTCCTATGACATGAACCTACAAAATTTGAAAACTAAATCATTGGGTAGTCTTGTTTGGTAATGGCTTATTATTCTGAAAACTCTACAAATGCCCGTCATGGGCTAAACATGCTCTTCTGAGAATCTGAATAAAATGTTACCAAATATATTTGTAAGTGATAATGTTCAAATATTTTAAGCACTTGATTAATCAATCATAAGTGCAACCAACACTTTAAAATAATGTCAAGGTTGTAATTTACAGTGAATACATCTGTGTGCCGAGTGGTATCTACTGCTTTCTTCCAGTAATCATACATGGGAGTTATTTCTAATCATTCTTCCCATGCAAAATGACTACTCACTACCTGATAGAGTCCTAGTACCATGAAGAAAAAGATTTCCTAAATAGTTAAAGCTGTACAGAGATTTGCAAATCTCCCATTAGCACTAACTTTAGACTTGCCTCGAGAGCTACTTTTCATGGATCCTGTTGTTGCTATTGTCATCAGGACTGTGTTATTTTTGTTGTTCACAGAAGAAACAAACCCTCAACCACAAAAAGGCAGGAGGGAAGAGAAAGAGCAGGAGTGGGTGATGGACTCACCTCTTTTTTTTTTTTTTTTTTTTTTTTTTTGTGAACTTTGCTCTCATTTCTCACACCCTTTTCATCTCATTTATTGAAATGACTCTGTAGCTTAGTGAGAAACAAACCAAAGAAATGAAAATTCATTTAAGCACTCTCTTTTATTTATGTTAACATTCCATCATACGCTGTTTAACAATTTAGTAAATGTTTATTATGCACAGTGCTGCATTCTCGAGAGAATAAATAAGTCTCTGTCAGCACTTCTTTTATGAAATCCTATTTTTATGTGGAGTTTAAAAATTCATAATAAACACTTCCTTAAGGAAAATGCCAAGAAAGGAAATGCTTTGACATAGTTGATAAGTGAGCTTGTAACTTTTAAAAAAAGGAATATAAACACGTGCATATAAGGATACACTGTGTGAACATGTGGGGAAGAGGGAGAGAGCAAAGGAGAGTTGGACTGAGACAGAACTGGGAGAGGAGAGAGAATAATTAATTCTCATAATTCATATTTTAAGTGAAATAAGAAAGGGACATTTCTGATGGGTTCAGCAGTAACATTCCCAGCTATGTCACCAGTCATACTCTTAAAATAAAAACGGAAAAGTACAAAGAATAGATTAGATACTGTCCAATATCCTTCCAGCTCCAAAGCTTTATTATTCTATTATGTGAAGGGGAGAAAGAATAGAAAATAAATGTCAAATAAATGTCAAAAATGAAGAATGACAGTCTTTAGTCCTCTGGCTCTCATACATCTCACATCATTTGACTACCATAAAATCACATACTCACATATGAACACACACACACACACACACACACACACACACACACACCACAGAACTTACATATTCCAAGTGTATATTGAAAATGACAGAATCTGGAGGAAAACTAAGGCAGATCTCAGTCATATCTTCTTTCAGTTGCTGAATTCTTTGTAGAGGTAATGAGAATACTAGTCAGTGGATCGTAATTTGTAAAGTAGTTTAGAAGCATTGCATGAGTTTATTTTTTTCTTTTACAGCTTTACATGGACAATATATCATGACAATATTTCAATTAAGATGATCAGAGAGCAAGTACTCAGTAATTTGCCAAAGTCACAATATTCCAACCAAGTGACTGGGTTCCTACCTGACCCATCAATCCTCATGGATTGTTACATGCATTACTCAGTAACCAAATACAAACTTTATAATAGATTGCAGGAAATATTTCTTTTTATATAAAATAATATACATAGATAATATAGATAAATAATATGAATAAAAAATATACATAAAATATCTGGTATCAATAAGATAGCTCAGAAAGTAAAGGCATCTGTCACTAAGCCTTATGACTCAAACTCAATCCCTGGAAGAGGAGAGAGTCAACTCCCATATGTTGTTTTCTGAATTCCAAAGGCATGGAATGGCATGTGCTGGACCATGTACACATACAGACACACACATACACACATGGGTGTGTGCATACACACTCACAGTATAAATAATGAAATATTTTCTGAAATTGGATGTCAATGATGATGTTTTAAAATCTTTGGCTTTAGATATGTCAGTATCTTAAATATTCTTGTATTTTAAAGAAATATATAACTTATCAGTACAGTAACACTTCCTAATATCATTAACCCTCCACTAAGTACGTGCATTCAAATGGTTACAAATATGTCACAATGCATTTGATGGTTGCTGTTTTCTATTTGAATGAAGTTACAAGAAAGTAGATGACTTAAAAGTTCAGTAATGTTGCCTGAGACATACAGAAATATCCTAACAATTCCATCTCATTCTTGGAGCACATGTATAATCAAAATCAAGTGAGCAGTGAAGAATGTAAGAAGGTCAGATCTACTCTAAGAGCATTTTGTCCCATTTTAACCTGTGCATTAATTTCAAAAGAAAAGTTATTTTTACATTATTCAGGCTTTGCATTCAAAAACACAGTATAGCTCTCCATTTATCTAAATATTTTATCTCCCTCAGTAAAGTTTCATTAGATTCTCCCTATAGGTCTTAGTCATTTTCTCGTTAGGACTGTTTTTAAATAATATATGGGGTAGTTCGGTTGCTACTGAGCATAAACAACTTTTCTCCATCCTACATTTCACTGACTGCCACTCATTCTAAAGAAATTGTTTGTTGCCCTTTTATTAGCTTATAGTTGACCACTACTAACTTTGTAATGTTTCAGCCATCTTGTCAATATATTTGACACCCAAAATGGATGTCTCAAAGTTCACCCTATTAGTTTTTATTTCTTATATTACTACTTATTTCAGAAGATTGTTTTAATAACTAGGAGGCTAATTTTCACTTTTAAAGTTTTAATGTTACTCTTGACCTGTAAAGAATATAAAGTATTCACTTTCCAACTAAGGAGAGCACAGAGATTTCTGAGTCAATGGTAAGAAGAAATTGTGAGAATATCCCAGGAGACTTTGAACATTATTTTTGATTCTCTTTATTCTCTTTCAGTACAGCTCATTTTCAATTAATTTGAAGTTTCAAAGATATGAACGTTTGAGAATTCAAGGATTTAATACATATACTTTTATTTACATATTTGACTGCTATCAAGGAAACTGAGATGACTCTTTCAAATTCACCTCTGTCTATTTCTTCTTGCCTTTTCCTGAAACCAGAAAAGATTTCTATGGTCAAGGAACAAAATATTTCTATAAATAAGCACAGATATAATAACCTTTTAGATTTGAGGGTTTATTTGTTAGCAGCATATTACAATTCTTTTTCCATTATAACATTTTCTCTTGAACTTCAAATTGTGCCCCCTCTTTTAAAACCTAAATGGCAACACATTGCATAGCTCTGCTCATCTTTACACAAGAAACAAGAGTTGAGTATAAAATCACTTAGACACCACAAAAGGGGAAAGTATTGTTTTGATAAAAATGTATGTATACACAAGCCCACATTCAAGATATACATTGTACTATATACTTTACTTGAATACTGTTAATATCAATAATAAATATCTAGGATGCAAAGTACCAGAGAATGTTTCTTTTAAATACTGATTGTTGTATAAAAATATGTAAAGGTCAAACAATGTCCTTGATCGTCACTTTTCTGAGGCTCAAATGAAACATTGAAGTAACTTTATCCTTCCCCCAGTGTTCCTTTGAATAAAACACATGTCTACTAAATCTTTGCTTGGGATGATAGATGAACACAGCTTGTGTGTGTGTGTGTGTGTGTGTGTGTGTGTGTGTGTGTGTGCGCGCGCGCGCGCGCGCCTAAACATTCTCAAAAATGTAAAGGCCATGTGAAAAGTCAGGTCAAGTAGAAGAAAAATCTCATTCTCCATCCACTGGCCCTGCCTACTGGACAAACATACAATGCCTGCTTTGACTCCTGTCTGACTTAGTTCTCTTGGTCTTTAGAACACAGTCCAATTTCTATGGTTTAAGCTTGTCTCGAATTTGTCACCAGCAGCCTCTTTCTATCTGTGTATCTACATTCTCTCAATAATTGCACACCAAGAGAGGTCTTGATGAATATATGAGGCTTATATCTTACGTCCTATAAGGCCAAACTAGTGCTTTTAGTGGAGACATAACTGCCTCAAACAATGTATTGTGTTGTTCCTTTCTACTTTTCAACAATGAGGCAATCTTGGGAAGTGTCTTTCCTTTCGTCTCACCTCTTTGACTATTACTTTATATTTGGAAGCAGTAGAAGATGGAAGAGTCTTGGAAACACACTGGTATAATACTACAAGTCTCCATGCAATTTCTCATATTGCTCAACAACTGTGAATTAAAAAGCTGATCTTCCATGGAAGGAACGAAGCAAGAAATCCTTTTTTTGTTCTGTTTAACATCATCATCCTTGCTACCACTCATATTACTACTTGAAAATAGTCATTGTCAATTTCTTCATGGGGTGAACCCTTCTCTGTCGGAGATTTAACTGGAAGCTGAAATCAGGATCAGGAACCAGGATATAAAAGGCTTAAATGAACTCTAAGGATTATCATAGTATTGGCAGTGTAACACATTTCAACAAATGAAGAAAACTTTCACTGAAACTATCAGGCCAAAAAACTGTTATTCAGTAGCAAGGAGAGGGCTGAATGATAAAAAGCACCTGTTGCTCCTCCAGTGACCCATAACTGGTTCCCACCACTTACATAAGGTGTCTCTCAACTGCTTATAAGCCCTAAGCTACTGGTTCTCAATCTTCCTAATCCTAGAACAATTTAATACAGATCTTCACGTTTTGGTGACCCTCAACCATAAAATTTTTGTTGTTGCTTCTTTATAACTGTAACTTTGCTACTGTTGTGAGATGTAATATAAATATCTGATATGCAGATGGTATTGGTGTGGTGATTTGAACATACTTGGCCCAGGGAATGGCACTATTTGGAGGTATGTCCTTGTTGAAGTAGGTGTGGCATTGTTGGAGAAAGTGTGTCCTTGCGGGCATGGGCTTTGAGACCCTCTTCCTAGCTGCCTGGATGATAGTCTCTCCTGGTTGCCTTCTTATCAAAATACAGTATTTTCAGCTCCTTCTCCAGCACCCTGTCTGCATTCATGCTGTTATGCATCCTGCTATGATGATAATGGACTAAAACGCCAGAGTTGTAATCTAGCCCCATTTAAAAGTTGCCTTTAGGATAGCGCCTTGGTCATGGTGTCTCTTCATAGCATAGAATCCTAATTAGTCAGAAGTTGGTACCAGGAGTTGAATATTGCTGTGATAGGCCTGACCATGTTTTTGTTTGAAGGAATGTAGATTTGGAAACTTTGGATTTGGAAGGCCATTGTATGCTTTAAGTGGGACTTGATGGACCATCCTAGTAGGAATATGGAAGACATCAGTGCTGAGGGATACTAGACCTCTGGAGATTATTCTTATGATATTTTGGTTGATGCTGCTCTTTCCACTTGTCTGAAGAGTCTACCTATGGCTAAAGTAAAGAGTTTTATATTAATTGTATTGACAAACGAAGTCTCAAAAAAACCCAGAAAAGAAAATGTTTTTTCTCAGGTTTACTCTCATGAAGATCTGAAAAAGATCATGTATTGATCAAGCCAACCAATCTTAGAAAGGAAAGATACAAAATGTTTGGTTCAAAGAGTAAAAGGGCACCAGGAAGTAGAATGTAGCTAAATACTGTGTTCAAAAAATATTAAATGAATTTAAGGGAGTGGTGATCTCTCAGGGCAAGTTCCCACCCAGATAAGCTTATTGTTTATGTGTTTGCACTTGAATAAGGGATAGTTACATAATGTTATGAATTATTATTACCTAGTTATTATTTTCATTTGGATATTTAATCTGGAATGAACTACCATTCAGAAATGGAGGACACACCTGTGAGTCAGATATTGAAGCTGGAAGATACATGCTTTTGATCTGGCTCTTGAAACATAGTGGCCATAAAAATCTTAGGACCAGGCAAAGTGGCACATGTCTTTAATTCCAGGAGACAGAAGCAAGCAAGTCTCTGAGGTTGAAGGCAATCAGAAGAGACTGTCTTTCAGGAAGCTAGGAAGAGGGTCTCAAAGCCCATTCCCACAAAAGCATATATCCTCCAACAAAGCCATACCTCCTAATAGTGTTACTCCCTGGGCCAAGCATAAACAGGTGGTGACTGACAAGTTGAGAACCACTGCTTTTGAGGATCAGATACCTTCTTTTGGTATCTGGAGACACTGTTGTCCCACGTGTATGTGTGTCTCCCTGCCTTCCTCCCTCCCTCTCTTCTTCCCTCTCTCTCCACCCTCTTTGAGACACATACATTGTTTTGGTTTTTTATTGTTTTTTTTTTAATTTTTATTGGTTTATTATTTATTTACATTTCAAATGCTATCTCCCCTTCCCAGTTTCCCTTCCGCAAACCCCCTATATATATCCTCTGTCCCATCCCCTCCCTACTTCTATGAGGATGCTCCCCCCCCCCCACATACTCCAGCGTCACCGCCCTAGCATTCCCCTACAATGGGGCATCGAGCTTCCACAGGACCAAGGGATTCCTCTCCCACTGGGGCTAAATAAGGCCATCCTCTGCTACATGTGCAACTAGAGTCATGGGTCCCTCCATATGTACTCTTTGGTTGATGGTTTAGTCCCTGGGAGCTTTGGGGTTCTAGTTGGTTGATATTGTCGTTCTTCCTATGGGGTTGCAAAACCCTTTCGCTCCTTTTGTCCTTCCTCTAACTCCTCCATTGGGTTCCCAGCTCTCAGTCCGAAGGTTGGTTGTGAGCATCTGCATCTGTATTTGTCAGGCTCTGGAAGGGCCTCCCAGGGGACAGCTATATCAGACTCCTGTCAGCAAGAACTTCTTGGCATCAGCAATAGTGTCTAGGTTTGGTGTCTGCATATGGGATGGATCTGTAGACTTGGCAGTCTCTAGATGACCTTTCCTTCAGTGTCTGCTCCACTCATTGTCCCTGCATTTCCTTTCGGCAGGAACAATTCTGGATTAATTTTTTGAGATGGGTTGGTTACCCCATCTAAACATAAATCAGTCTCATAAAATTGGTTGTTCATTGTAGACTGTGGAGGCCAGTGATTCCCAGCACTTGACAATCATGAGGTAGAAAATTACAAGTTCCACGCCAGTCGAATTTCTGTAATTCCAAAGGCTACAGAAATAAAGTAGTAATCCTGACAGAGTAAAATCCTGTCATCAAACAACAGCAACAACATTACCAACAATGACTGTAATTCTATATATGTATGGGTATGCATGTATACATATGTGCATATGCATGTGTATATGGATGGATGGATGGATGGATGGTAACTCCATTTTAGGGTCAGTGAGATGTTTCAGTGATTAAAGGTCTTTGTAGGTAAGCTGATCATCTGAGTTCAATTTTAAGAACCTACATGTATTTAGCAGTTTCTATTTCAATAATTTTCTTAGTACTTGGAATACATTACGTCATTTAAGCCTCATAAAAGTCGCATGAAATAAGTAACTGTTTTACCAAATAAGATACAAGGTATCAAGTAACTTGCATAGAGTAATGCATCTAATCCTTAGAAGAGAAAATAAACAATTGCAGGTGTTCATTCCTAAACATACCTAACATTAAGAATTGCAATTGTGTTCTTTAGAACTTTAAATTTCGCTCTATGTCGAATCACACTGTAAGTGAAAGCATAGAACGTATTATTCATTATGTAATTATGATATTTAATTTTCCAAATGTCAACTGTATTATCAGAGCCTGGAACTCCAGGCATTGAAGCAGGAAGGTTGCTGTAAGTATGAATCAAGCCTGGGCTACATAGTAATATCTAGGCCAGCCACGTCTACAGACTGAAAGACACAGGGCAGGGTAGAAAGGAAAGAAGAATAATTTTGAGACTTTGGGAGAGCATGTTGTCTCACCTTTCACCTAAACTAAATTTTGATTGTGCCCCTGGATATAGACATCTGAACACTCAGCAGTGAAAGCCAAACCAATGCTTATTTTACTAAATATCAAATAACCTAGCAAGGTAACTGTTAATTGCAATACCAGGTGAGTGACAAAAAAAAAAAAAAAAAAAAAAAAAAGATGAGATCACATCGAAGCCATTAGTCTCAAAGTGTGGGTGGCCGTCAGCCAAGAGAAGAGGAAGCATGTGTTTAAGTTAGTCAGGGAAAAATACAATTAACAGATCTTTGAATTTTTGCAGGAGCCTTCTGAAGCTGGAATAACCACTTTGCAGCTTGTGCATGGTTTGATGATACCTGGAACAGCCAGCTAAGTTAAGGGACCTTGGGATGACAGTCACCTAGCTAGAAACAGGGACACACTGCTGGAGGGAGAACAGTACATGACAATGCTCCCTGGAGAGCTCTGCTCCATTTTCCCGGGCCACAGTCTCTGCAAGGTGCAACATAAACCCTTCCATGAAATGCATCCATTTTCTGTTATTTCTACCAGAGCAAAGAACACTTCAGTGACCTTATTTCAAGCTACATCAAATTCAAAATCATCACATAGTTGCATATTGACTAGAGACATTGTACTCTTGGACTTGGATGTTTAGAGGACTGAAATAAGAATTGGAAATATTCCCTTCTCTCTCTCTCTGTCTCTCTGTCTCTCTATCTCTCTGTCTTTGTCTCTGTCTCTCTCCTCCTCTCTCTCTTTCTCTCTTTTAATTGAGGCTCAATGTGCATGGGCATCATCTTGTCAAAATTAATACTGGAAAACTAAAATGGTCTTCCTTTTGAGAAGAAACATTCTTGTTAGCACATTCTAGAAAAAAATTACCTAAGTGTTCAGTTGGGTTAAATATTTACATTTAGGTTTTAAATTTTAGTCACATGTTTTAAAAGTTCTTAATTCCAACTTCATTTTCTTTCATGTAAGTACTATTAAGATGACAGGATGACAAAAACACTAGAAACAAAATCATAAGATGCAGTTTATGTATTCAAGACCTAGGTTAAGTGCTTGACAAACATTAGCATGCTAGAAGGAAGCATTCCTCTAGCAAATGATTACCACAGCATGCCCTCTAAACACTGAGTTTCCTTCACCTGGTATGTTCATAACCTAAGCTATGTGCATGTATTGTCAAGCATTTTTATTTGATATCCTCTATGTAGAAGCTCATAACAATGAAATAAAACCATTCTTTCTTCTTCTCCTAAATAATTGACTTAGCAAGCGTGATATAATCCTCCAAATCTTTAATATGACAAATAGCACTTTCTTATCTGTACATATTGCATAAATATCTTACAATATATCAAAGTAATATAAACCAGAAGGAATGCAGATACAGGAGTCTGCAGCGGTAACTTGGTGCTTTATTTGTTGAAACAGATTTTAGAGGTGAAAACCTTTTTTTTGTGATTCATTGTTATGAGAAATTAGTGATGACCTGGCAATATTTGTTCATAGTAATACCTTCTGTAAACATGCGATGAGCTTGGGTGTTTTTTGGTGATATTGCTACTAAATCTTTATGAAGAAAACTGCTGCAACATAATCCCTTTGTATTCTGGATAAATTCTGTCAACATTGTTTTTCAGTGTGTGTCAATTATGAATTTAAACAAAATAAGCTCTTGGAGAAAGTTTCAATGATTAAAATGTTAGTATTGCTACCTGAGTTTATTCCACTTTACCAATTGAATGGAGCTTTATTTTTGCTTTAGAAAAAACATTGCTACGGGTCTCAAGAATATCAATGTTCTGTCTTTCCTCACTTGCTGACTGACCCTGCATATCATAACTGACATACTTGGAAGGGTATTCTCTTTGTCTTCAAGCTCTTTGATTATTTGCCAGGAGCTGTGGATAAGACCTTCTCTCTTCTTCACCTAGTATCCCAGTGTTTGAACTTTCTCATAGTTTTAAAGTCCCATGAGCCAGTGTGTCACCTATAAAGCATATTCTATGTTTCTATTTTTGTAGAGGAAACACAACTTTTAACCCTATTGCTATATAATTAATGCAAGATATACAACAGTAAACAAATCCCTTTTACACAAATTATAGTGAAGCTATCCAGTACTTACAAATCATGGGAAATAAAGATCTGTGGTGCTTTGTCTCCTGAGAAGTGGCACTATTAGGAGGTGTGGCTTTCTTGGAATAGGTGTGGCTTTGTTAGAGAAAGTGTGTCACTGGTTGGTTGGCCTTTGGGGTTTCCTAGTGCTCAAGCTCTACCCTTTGTGCAAGAGAGCCAAATCCTGGCTACCTGCAGAAGACAATCTCCTTCTGTATGCCTTCGGATCAAGATATAGAACTCTCAGCTCCTTCTAGAGCACTATGTCTGCCTGCATGCTGCTATGCTTCCTGTTATGATGATAATGGACTAAACCTCTGAATCTGTAAGCTTGCTCCAATTAAATTTTGTCCTTTATAACAGTCGCTTTGGTCATGGTGTCTCTTCACAGAAACAAAACACCTAAGACAGGGGCTATTATGAGCCCCTGTCTCATCTTAAGAAAGATGAGAACAATGAGCAATAACAATATATGAGATGTCAGTGTGATCCAGCATTTGGTTGCATAGATACAAAATGGTTTGTTTCCTTTATTTCTTGAACATTTTTAAAATTTGTTATTGGTTATTTTAATTATTTACATTTCAAATGTTATCCCCTTTCCCTGTTTTCCCTCTGCAATCTCCCTATCCTGTGCCCTCCCCCTGCTTCTATGAGGGCCCTCCCCCACCCACCTACCCACCCACTCCCACCTCCCTGCCCTGGCATTTCCCTACACTGGGGCATCAAGCCTTCAAAGGACCAAGGGCCTCCTCTCCCACTGATGCCAGATAAAGCCATCCTCTGCTTCATATGCATCTGGAGCCATTGGTCTCTCCATGTGCATTCTTGAACAATTTTTTAAATATTATTATTCTTTAATTTTAATTTTTTAGTCAAGTCATTATTCCCCTCACAGTCCTCCTTCCAACTGTTCCTCATCCCATTCCTCCTCACTTGTCTCCAAGAGGATGTCTCCACCCCTCTACACCCACCCCACCAGACTTCCCCACTCCCTGGGGCCTCAAATCTCTCAAGGATTAGGTGCAACTTCTTTCACTAATGCCAGTCCAGGCAGTCCCCTGTTGTATATGTGTCAGGGCGCCTTGTATCAGCTAGTGTGTATGCTGTTTAGTTGGTGGCTCAGAGTTTGAGAGATCTTGGGGGTCCAGGTTAGTTGAGCCTGCTGGTCTTCCTATGAGGTGGCCATCCTCCTCAGCTTCTTCCAGCTTTTCCCTAATTCAACCACAGGGGTTCCCAACTTCTGCCCATTGGTTGGGTGTAAGTATCTGCATCTGACTCTCTCAGCTGCTTGGTGGGCTTCTCAGAGTGGAGCCATGGTAGGGTTCTGTTGGTAAACACATCATAACATCAGTAACAGTGTCAGGTCTTGGGGCCTCCCCTTTGACTGGGTCCCATTTTGGTCTGATCACTGAACCTCCTTTCCTTCAGTCTTTTCTCCAGTTTTGTCCCTGCAGTTCTTTTAGAAATGAACAATTCTGGGTTAGTTTCTTATATTCATGAGGCCAGAGAAAAGAACAACTGAAGATCTCCATAGTCATGTGTCATTTCATTTAGGAAATTGACAGGAAAAAATATTATAGAAAGTGTGTGCTATCATCTTGCTGAGTATAATTCGACAATGATCTGGAAGGCAAATACAAATTTAGCATTTTCACGTTCTCAAGAATCTCTGCCTTGCTCTATGACCTTTAGATCCATGCTCTGCTCCTTTGAGCCAATTTCCCTCCTTATCATAACCTATGTGTCCTGCTGTTTATTGATGCAGATACTGTAGCATCTCTGAGTTCTCTCAGTGAAAGCCAAGACTATAATTAAACAACCAGAGTAGACATTAATAAACGACCTTAAAATCACTCCAAATATGAAAAAACTGTTTTTAAAAAGGAAAGACAAAGAAAACTTTTGGTAGAAAAAAAACCATGCAGGCTTGGTGGCACAGAACTAAATTACCAGATTTGACAAAAGCTTGAAATTGAGAAAAATATTAATGCTACTCCCATAAAAATAAGCCTAGATCATAAAGTCAAGTGCTAGGAAGCTTGAACTTTATTTGGTAGGCAAAAAAGAGGGATTTGAAGGTTATTGAACAGAGGTGACATAATCAAAGCTGTGCTTTAGGAAGATTAATTTGGCAGCTGCTTGCAGAAGGAGTAGACAAGAAACAAGGCTGGAGGCATGAGGAAGAGTTGCAGCAGTAGTTTAGGAAACAGTAATGAGACTGTTAAATACGTCTGGGTAAGGGACGAGAGGAAAGGGAGGTGTGAGATGGCAGGAAAAGGAAGTGACATCTCCTGATGAATCACTGGTAAAGGGGGAAGAAGAAAAGAAAATCAAGCAACATTCAGAGGTTTTGGGTTTCTGTGTCTAAAGATGAATATTGGAAAACAGAAGGAAGTTGGGAGACAGCTACACAGTGGAGTGGGATGAGTGGCAGAAGTCTGCTTTCTCAGTAACATGTAGACACCACTACCAAGGCAAAAACTATATAGCAGCAAATCATGGAGGTATGAGACAGGGAAGAACCATGAAGAAAGTAAGTGAAGACAGGGTTCCAGTGTCTAACCTTGTTCTAAATTCATTTTACAAGCCATTCTTTATACATTCTCATGTGCATGGGATGTAAATGTTTTCTCTAGTTCTTTGGTTAACTCCTTGCTTTGGCAGGTGTCTACAAAACGTGTATGTGCTCTGAAAATAAAGTTATTTACAGATGTATGGCAGTTAATTCACTTTAGCAAGATCTACTTCATCAACCATGCTGTATTCTGCATTGTTGTGGTTTGGTGATAACAGTTCAGGTTTCTTCCTGGAATAAATCATTTTCCTACAGCTCAATATTTAGTTTGGGGACTTTTGACTTTCTCCAGATTCAGACGTTTTTCTTTTGTCTAACTTAAATGCTGTGGACTAGCCTTTGGGGGAGGTAGTGACATATTCCTGAAATATACTGTAATTTGTGCAATATTCTTTCTGCTCTCGAGTCACATAATTATTCACTCCTGTTCGCTACCAGTTCACTACCAGTTCTCAGTTCTCTCTCTCTGTCTCTCTCTCTCTCTATCTATCTATCTATCATCTATCTATCTATCTATCTATCTATCTATCTATCTATCTTTCTCTCATATACTTGCGCTCACACAGGCATTAATCTGAAGCAGCAACATATATAAATTAATTGGGCTAATGTTTTCATTCCTCTGGCCCTCTCTACAGTATGTTCTAACAACTTCTCTTCATGGGACCCTGAAAAATCCCAACATTTTAATCTCAAAATCTTAGAATTCTTCTCATCAATGCCAGGCCTGGTGAGAGGGCATAATAAACAGGTAAAACAAAAGCAGAAAACATTAACCATCCTGGATGCGGTCCAATTATTTTGCTTGCCTCTTTTTTAGGATAACTGTGAGCAAGCGTGCAAGTCTTTAAAACTCTCCGGCACTGTATTTTCAGGGTCGATGGCAGAATCTACATCTAAATTTCATCTTTAAAGTTGCTCTTCATCCCAGTTCTTATGAAAGGAATACACAGTTATGAATGACAGTACGCTTCTGAGAATCATAGAGTATTGATAACTTTTCCTGAGGAGATGCAAATATCTACTCACCCCTAGATAGGGCACCAAAGACTGATGAAAAAAATGACTCCATCTAAGGTCTTCATAGTTAAGTTAAACAGTGAGTTTATCCCTGTTACTTACAGGATAATAAATGGGTTACTTAACAGTTGTCTGGATGACCTAAAGCTATGTGCATCACATAAAAGCCTATTTACCTTGTATAGAAATTTACAAGAGCTAAAGCCTCTTGCATAACTTCTAGGCATTTCAGCCAACGGAGATGTGTCTTCTCCCCAAAACTTTGGAAAGGGCCTGTGGATCTTATAAGTTTCAAAAACTTTCTTAGATTATATTGACTAGATTACTTTTTCAGTTTTGAGAGTTTTTTTTCTCTCTGAATCTTAAAGAACTTTCTGTAGGATGAAATACTTGAACTCAAAGGGAATTGCATTCACCCAATTGAGACTAAATAACAACATTCAAAGGGAAATATTAATATAAAGTTAGGATGGTCTTTCAGATAACAAAATTGTGAAAACTCTAAAAGGGACAGTGCGGTGCTAACAAAGGAAAAAAAGATCAATTTATGTATACTAAAGATGCATAATGTAGAAGTATAAAGAATCTGCCCCATGTTTCTTTTTCTATTGGATATTTTAAATATTTACATTTCAAATGTTATCCGCTTTCCCTGGTTTCTCCTCCAGAAAACGCCTATCCCAACCCCCATCCTCCTGAATCTGAATCTATGAGGGTTCTTTCCCACCCACCCACCCATTCCCGCTCCCTACCCTACACTGGAGCAACAAACCTTCCCAGGACCAAGGGCCCTCCTCCCATTGATGCCCAACAAGGCCATCCTCTGCTACATATGCTGCTGAAGCTATGGGTCCCTTCATGTGGTTTAGTCCCTGGGAGCTCTGGGGGGTCTGGTTGGTTGATATTGTAGTTCTTCCTATGGTTGCAAACCCCTTCAACTCCTTCAGTCATTTCTCTAACTCCTCCATTGGAAACCCCATGCACAGCCCAATGGTTGACTGTGAGCATCTGCCTCTATATTTGTCAGGCTCTGGAAGAGCCTCACAGGAGACAGCTCTATCAGGCTCCTGTCACCAAGCACTTCTTGGCATCCACAATAGTGTCTGGGTTGGGTATGTCATGGGATGGATCACCAGGTGGGGCAGACTCTGGATGGCCCTTCCTTCAGTCTCTGCTCCATACTTTGTCCCTACATTTCTTCCCATGAGTATTTTTGTAACTTCTTCAAAAAAGGACTGAAGTATTCATACTTTAGTCTTCCTTCTTCTTGAGATTTATGTAGTCTGTGAATTGTATCTTGGGTAATCTGAGTTTTTGGGCTAATATCCACTTATCAATAAGTGCATACCATGTGTGTTCTTTTGTGACTGGGTTACCTCACTCAGGATCATACTTACTACTTCCATCCATTTGCCTAAGGATTTCATGAGGTCATTGTTTTTAATAGCTGAGTAGTACTCCATTGTGTAAATGTATCATATTTTCTGTATCCATTCCTCTGTAAAAGGACATCTGGGTTCTTTCCAGCTTCTGGCTATTATAAATATGGCTGATATGAACACAGTGGAGCATGTGTCCTTGTTATGTGTTGGAACATCTTTTAGGTATATGCCCAGGAATGGTATAGCTGGGTCCTCAGGTAATACTATGTCCAAATTTCTGAGAAACCTCCAGACTGATTCCCACAGTGGTTGTACCAACTTGCAATCCTACCAGCAATGGAGGAGTGTTCTACTTTCTCTACATCCTTGCCAGAATCTGCTGTCAACTGAGTTTTTGATCTTAGCCATTTTGACTGCTGTGAAGTGGAATATCAGGGTTGTTTTGATTTGCATTTCCCTGATGACTAAGTATGTTGAACATTTCTTTAGGTGCTTCTCAGCCCTTCAAGTTTCCTCAGTTGAGAATTCTCTGTTGAGCTCTGTGCCCCCTTGTAAAATAGGGTTATTTGGTTGTCTGGAGTCTAACTTCTTGAGATCTTTGTATATATTGGATATTAGCCCTCCATTAGATGTAGAATTGGTAAAGATCTTTTCCCAATCTATTGGCAGCCATTTTGTCCCATTGACAGTGTCCTTTGCCTTACAGGAGTTTTGTAATTTTATAAGGTCCTATTTGTCTATTGTTGATCTTAGAGCATAAGCCATTGGAGTTCTGTTCAGGAACTTTCCCCCTGTGCCCATGTGTTCGAGACTTTTCCCCACTTTCTTTTCTGTTAGATTCAGTGTGTCTGGTTTTATGTGGAGATCCTTGACCCACCTGAACTTGAGCTTTGTACAGGTAGATAAGAATGGAACAATTTGCATTCTTCTACATGTTAACTGACAGTTGAACCAGCACTATTTGTTGAAAATGCTGTCTTTTTCCCACTGTATGGTTTTAGCTTCTTTGTCAAAGATCAAGTGACCATAAGTGTGTGGGTTTATTTCTGGGTCTTTGATTCTATTCCATTGATCTACCTGCCTGTCACTGTACCAATACCATGCACTTTTTATCACAACTGCTCTGTAGTATAGCTTGAGGTCAAGGAGGCTGATTTCCCCAGAAGTCCTTTGATTGATGCGAATAGTTTTTGCTATTCTGGGTTTTTTGTTATTCCATATGAATTTGAGAATTGCTCTTTCTAAGTCTATGAAGAATTGAGTTGGGATTTTGATGGGGATTGCACTGAATCTATAAATTGCTTTTGGCAGGATGGCCGTTTTAACTATATTAATCCTGCCAATCCATGAGCATGGGAGATCTTTCCATGTTCTGAGATAATCTTCAATTTCTTTCTTCAGAGACTTGAACTTCCTGTCATATAGATCTTTCACTTGCTTGGTTGGAGTCACACCAAGGTATGTAATATTATTTGTGACTACTGTGAATGGTGTTGTTTCCCTAATTTCTTTCTCAGCCTGTTTATCCTTTTAGTAGAGGAAGGCTACTGATTAGTTTGAGTTAATTTTATATCCAGCCACTTTGTTGAAGTTTCTAATGGCTTTTAGGTTGCTTACAACCTCTGAGAGCAAACAAAAGTATGGAAAAGACACACTATATGCATATGTCTGCTTGATACTGAATGCCTCACTCTTTTCACAGGCCAGTGACCTCTCTGTGCTTAGCTTAACAGTTGTGCCTCTGTCACTCCTTTATCTCTTTGGCCAATTCCACCTTCATAACCTCCCTTACCTGTGTACTGGATGGTTTTGTGTGTCAACTTGACACATGGTGGAGTTACCACAGAAAAGATCCTCCCTTGATGAAATGCCTCCATCAGATCCAGCTGTAAGGCAAAATGCCTTAATTATTGATGGGAAGGATTGGGGTGGGAGGGCTTATTGTGGATAGTGCCACCCCTGGACTGGTGGTCTTGGGTTCTATAAGAAAGCAAGCTGAGCAAGCCAGGGGAAGGAAATCAGTAAGTCACATCCCCCCATGGCCTCTCCATCAGCTTCTCCCTCCTGACCTTCTTGAGTTCCAGTCCTGACTTCCTTTATAGGTGAACAGCAATATGGAAATGTAAGCTGAATAAACCCTTTCCTCCCCAATTGACTTCTTGGTCATGATGTTTCTTACAGGAATAGAAACCCTGACTAAGACACCTGGTCTTGATTTACTGATGTCATATCTCAGGATGTCCTTGTTTCTGTGTCTCATATATAATTGCATCAACTCAAAAGTGATTCTTTATAGTTAGATAGTAATCAATGGGACAGACATGGGTGGTTCCAAGGATATGTAACTTCTATCGAAAAGTGAAAGGATTCTTAATACTAAATCTTTAGAATGTAATAAAGGAAAATTTCAGAGAACAGTATAGTTACTGTTGGGATCTACTTGGCCTGAACTTGAATTGTTGAATAAAATCATTTGTCATTTATGATCCCATATGCCAATTGACAAAAGTGTTTTCAGAAATTGGTAATACTAACTTTCAACATTTTTTGGCTCCACTTTCTATACATTAATTTTGTGAATTTTTCTGTACCAAATTATATAACACTATTAATTTTATTTTCTATACTTTACTAATTAAAAAGAAAATAAGAATTTTGAGCCAGCATGTACTGAATTGAAATTTGTGAGTTTCATTAACTACATGCTTTTTGTAAAAATCTT
This sequence comes from Rhynchomys soricoides, assembly GCA_019843965.1. Classification (NCBI taxonomy): domain Eukaryota; kingdom Metazoa; phylum Chordata; class Mammalia; order Rodentia; family Muridae; genus Rhynchomys; species Rhynchomys soricoides. Next base: position 1,550,650 of record JADRCH010000099.1, on the reverse strand, counting down.
ATTAGATTTACTAATAAAACTACAAAATTTTAGTTCACTGATGTTCTCAAACTGAGAACGATTTCTTACATTATGAGGCAGAGAGATGACTTAAAATGTTGAGCTGTCCTAGGCCACAAAACATCATTTAAACCAGAAAATCCAGGATTGACATCTGGGATTGTTAAAACACAAAGCAGAATGTGCTCCCTGAGCTGGATCTTGAAATGGGGGGGGGGGGGGGAGGAGAGGTAGAAAAGGAGAGGAGGAGGAGGGGGGAGAGGGAGGAGGAGGAGGAGGAGGAAATAGCAGCTTTGAGTTGCAGTGGGTACTAGAAAGGGATTAATGAATGAAGTAAGCTATATTGATGAGAGAAGCTCAAATCAGATACATAAGAAAGGGTAGAAAAAGCTCATTAGGTCAGCTATTGAATATCTTAAGCCAAAGGCTGTTGAGGCAATGCAGGCTAGTTAAGTGACCACATCAAGTAACCTTCCTACAGGAGGGTGGATGGAAGAGCTACTACAACAAATCAAAAAGTTAAAATCACACTGAACAGGTAGTGGGGCAAACCAGGCCCTTGCCACCCCACATGAAGAATAGCAGTCGAGTTCTTCAGAAAATGATTCTTCAGGGAGATGCTCATAAAAAGCCTTAAAAACCATGCAAAGAGAATAATAAGCAGTAACATCCTCAAGCATTATAAATTAAAATTAAAAGAATCTCAGGTTTAGCACCAATGAACATAGAAATACAATAGGCCTCGGGCACAGCACAGCCAGCCTTCCTATTAATTTACATGGGATGAAATGAGAAAGAAAATTCACATCAGAAGACTCATGAAATAAAAATGTCCGTTTGGAACAAAATCAACACAAGTTTACAGTGGGGACTTAAAGCCTGTGCCACCTCATGTCGGTGGGGCGCCACCTTAACGTTACCTGTTCAGCCTCCCATTGTGTTTGACTTTTGCAAGTTTGATCCTTAACTGTGAATTTCCTCCACCTGATTGCACAGAGGCAGAATGCAATGCCCATTTGAAGTCACTTTTCCTGGGTGAATATTTTAAAGCGAGCTCTTTGACATGTGGAATGTATATGCTGGGCATTTGTACCAGATCGTGAGAAAGCCTTAGCAATCACATCACATCCATCCAAAGTACTATTAATGTCAATGGAACGGCAGTGAGCCTGATGATCCACAAGCATCTGCTAAAGCAGCTGGAGCAAAATAGACAATGGAATAGAAAAACGCAGGACGAGAAAACAGCATGGGACCAGAAAGCCTGGAAAAACTATTAGAACACTTTGGTTTTGAACTTATGTGTCAGTGACCTAGAGATAAAAAGCATTAGCATTATCAATATCACACTGTGAATACTGAAATTAGCATTTTAGGTAAATTTGCTTTGTTTTTCACTTGAGTTTTATTTGTATGTTTGTTTTTCGTTTCTGATATACTGAAAGAAGGAAATAAAACTACAATACTTATGTACCGTACATAAGCACAGAGGTGGAATGATTCTTCTATCTATGCTACTGTGATTAAAAACAATAGTTGCTCAGTTAAACAAATATTACAAATGCATAAAGATAATGTCTTTATTCAGCTGGATTAAAGAGATAACATTGTTTTTAATACTAAAATTGTGTTAGGCAAATGACAAATAGGTCTTAATGTATGTATCTGTAGAAAGTCCCACATCATCAAAGCCACACCTCCTAATAGTGTCATTCCCTATGGGGTAAGGGAGCCATTTTCATTCAAACCACCACAATGAGCACCATTAAAATTAACCTCCAGGAGAAAAAGAATCGTATATGTTTATTATAAATACCCAAGAATGGATGCTAGCCGCCTACCATTGGACTGAGCGTGGGGTCCCCAATGGATGAGTTAGAGAAAGGACTGAAGGAGCTGGTGGGGTTTGCAACCCCATAGGAAGGACAATAATATCAACCAACCAGACTCCCCAGAGCTACCAGGGACTAAACCACCAACCAAGGAATACACATGGAGGGACCCATGGCTTCAGCAGCATATGTAGCAGAGGATGGCCTTGTGGGGCATCAATAGGAAGAGAAGCCCTTGGCCCTGGGAAGGCTCAATGCCCCAGTGTAGGGGAATGCCAGGGTGGGGAGACAGGAGTGGGTGGGCAGATATTTAAGCACCCTCATAGAAGCAGGGGGAGGAGAGATGGGATAGGGGGTTTCCAGAGGGAAAACCGAGAAAGGAGATAATATTTGAAATGTAAATAAATAAAATAACCAATATAAATAAATAAATAAATAAATAAATATACAAGTAAGTAAGACATCTTTACTTTAAAAAGAAAACTTACTGGCTTACAAATATCAGCTTATTCATACATCTAATACATTCAGAAAAGAAAAGTGTGTGTGTGTGTATAATCATACCTACAAACACACATATACTCACACACATGCAAATACTATGAGATACACAAGCAAAAATTACTGTAAAATTATGTTAAATTTAAGTCCAACACAACTTCCTATGTTTTAAAGAAATCTAAGCTAAAACCAATATGTGTAGGTTAATATATAATGAAGAGAAAATCCAGCAAGCTGATGGGCCAAGCATCTTAGTTTCTCTATCAAGGCCCAGTGTGCTGGGTCTTCTAGAACTGCTCTGCGTGTGTCTGTACTATTACAGTTCCGTTCCTGTGTGGAAGAGGAATATACTTTTAAAAAAGAACAGAGATTTATTAACTTCCTCATGATGTGTATATGTGTTTTATCTATTAAAAATAGAGTTTCATTTCAATATCTAGATATCCTTTTACTTTAAAAATAATACATGTGGAGAAATATTAACATATTCTGCTTGGCAATAAAGGTGAACAGGAAATTTAAGGAGGGAACACAGAGGAAAACCAGATAACCTTTAAGAAGGTCTCTTTCAAGGCTGGACGCTTATGATTTCAAACCCTATGAACAAAGATGCGGATCTTGATCTGGAATCAGAGTCGTCTGCTAGCATCTCACAACAAGCATGAGCTGGATTTCAGAGCTGGATTTCAGGTGCATCCTCCTCTTGACTCAATTTGATTAAGAATGAGGGCTGTCCTGAGGCTCTGTGATGGGACACTTACCTAGAATGAGACTGTGTGTTTTGATTTAACAAAACCTTAGTAAAAATAAATGGTTTCATTCATTATAGATAGCACACAGCTAATAAGTGTAAATTTAAAAATATAGCATCATTGATATCAAATCTTTTCAGAAAAGCACCTCAATCTTCTCTACCTCTGCTTTCTTTTTTTTTTTTTTCGAGACAGTTCATACTGTGTTCAACTTTCTCAGCAAATAATTAATATTTGAAGCTCTTGGTCTCCCATTGACAGGCCACTGACTTAGAAAGAAGACAATAATACATTTATTTTAATATCCATAGTTCCTTGTTTCATTTTTTGAGCTTTAAGTTTTTATAAAATTTCAAATTTATAGAATTATACTGCATTGTACAAAGAAGTTTTCCATAGCAGTGTCACTACCAACATCATATGATTTCAATTCTTTTCTTTTATAATTCTCTCTAAACAGAATCTTTCAGATGCACATACTCACACACGCACACACCTTTCGTTATCATTTGAGGTCATTGGAATAATCTTGCATTTTTAGCTGTAAATATTTCCGCTTGTGTTTTCTCTACACAAACATTCATCAGACAGCCACAGTATAATTTTCAAGAACAGAAAGAGTTATTATTTGAACCAAAGTCTGAAATCCAAATTTTCAGTGCACCAATAATGTCTTCTTTGTTGTTTTTCTAGGTCCCCATTAAGGTCATAAATTTAATTTATTATCATATCTCTTTACCTTTAGGGGGAATAGGCTGGAGAGTTGACCGACGTGAACTGTTGCTCTTGAAGAGAATCTGAGTTCTCTTTCCCAGCACCTGTATCTGGTGGCTCACATTGCTGGAAAGTCTATATTCAGGTGATCTGGCACCTCTACACAATATATATCTATACATAGATATGGTATAATACACATTAAATATCAAAATATATTTAAAATTGTTAATCATGTTAATAAAATAAAAGTATAATCCTTTCTTCAAGTATCTTTAAGAAACACAGGCCAGCGATTTTATAAAATATTCTTTAATCAGTGTTTCAATGAAGTCTTTTGGTTTCTAGATTCAGAATATAAACTCTAAACAGAAGTTAAAACGTTATCTTTTCTAATACTGGTAATTCTAACGCTGTCTGTCTGCCCAAGGTACTGTCCATGTTTTTCTAACAAGTAATTTTCTAACAAGTAACACGTAATTTAGGTATAACATACACTTTGAGATAATGAGAAATGTTTTGTTTGTTTGCAAAAGTCTCTATACTAACTGCACAGTTCTTAGATTTTTGTCTCCGCCTTTCTTGTATAATTACTAGTTCGTTTCCTTTGGTAAAGAGTGGGCATCCCTTCACACTTTCTCTTCCACAGATTTTAAGATTTAGTTACCAGGCCAGCATACACACTTAAACTGTTATTTCATTCAGCATATACTTTACTTATAATATAATTTTATTGTCTTAAAATTTGGTTCTTGAACTTATAGTCATTATTGATACTTCCAATAATATCCCTTATTATGCATTGTGTGCTGTGGTTTGTTGGGATGGTCTCATGTGCACTGTGGAAAGCTTATCTTTGTATTATTCAAATGCTGGTTTGAATTTCTGTACCAGCAGAAAATTGAGTTCAGGCCTGGACTACTTTGGTATTGCTATTTTTAATGAAGTATCACCTGGTTCAGTTTCTGTTTCTAAACATCTTCCTCATTACTTTACTTTCTCATTGGTTTATCAAGAGCTGAGCAATATATATATATATATATATATGTATATATATATATATATATATCTCAGGGCAGGTTTCTGGGCAGAGATAAAAATTCTGGCAAAGAGTCAGAGGCGCTGGAGACTCACCAGCCAGATAAGAAAGAAGAAACAGGTTCCAGGATTGAAGGTGAAGTATCTATGAAGCTGTGTGGCAGAATTTAGATTAGGATAAATGGGTTAATTAGATTACATGATCAAGGGAAATAGTCCTAGCTAAGGCCTGAACTACACAAATAAATATAAGTCTCTGTGTCATTATTCAGGACCTGACAGATCAGAGACAGTCCAGCGATAGTGGTTTACTAAATTCAATTTGAAATTCTAACACTAACATGATTGCCATTAAGAAGGAAAGACTTTGTGGGTAATTAGCTGATGAAGGGATGCCTAAAGAATGGAACTGGTGTCTTTGTTTTTTAAAATGACAGAAGAGAAATGCATTATGTTTTGCTACATAGCATAACAAAGTGGTGACGATTTGTAACCAGACAGTAGTTCTTAATCTCAGACCTGTAATATAAAGATATCTTCTGTTTAATCTCCTGTATACCACTGCTGCAATACTCAAAGCTACAGAAAACTCTGCCACCACTACTTTTTTTATTTGTTTGATGCTGGTTTCTTCCAGGTAGTGAGAATCTTTTAGCTGAGTGAAGTACTTTCTCATATGGCACATTGCTTTCTGGTGCAGAACAAAGCTGCACAGTGAGTTTGAAGTTTTGACTTTCCAAGCTAGAGTCAGTATTTTGCCAGGGAGCCCCCAGTGCTTCTTACTGGTGAGTACCATTAAGAAAGCATGTATGTATGTGTGCATGTATGTATGTAGCAGAGGATTGCCTTCTCTGGCATCAATGGGAGGGGAGGCTCTTGGTCCTGTGGAGACTTGATGACCCAGTGTAGAGGGATGCTAGAGGGATGAGGTGGGAGCGGTTGGGTGTGGGAGCACCCTATTAGCGGCAAAGGAAATGGGAGATTTGATGGGAGATTTGCCAAGGGGAGACTGGGAATGGGGGCAACATTTGAAATGTAAATAAATAAAATAATCAATTAATTAAAAAAATAGAAAGAAACTGAGATCTGCCCCTGCTTCCAGGTGACTTTAGCAGAAAGTCATAAGATATGCTAATATGCATGCATTCATATTTCTTTATGTACACATGTAAGCCTTAAAATATGTGTACATATACAGTTAATACTGTTTAACTGCACTCCAATCTCATATTACAATCTATTCTCCTTCCATTTTGTTTTCTCATTTTTGTAAGTCTCACTGAGAATTGTGATTTCTAGTTCTTCCAAAATCCACATTTATTGTGTTTAAGTCTAGCACACACACTCCCCATTGCTAACGAATACCATCGCAAAACAACATACAGAGTAACTAGAGTTCAAACTTTATTTCATTCCTTTTTTGAAATATTAAAGCATGATTTATTGCTCAGTGGATTTTGACAAATCTTCACTGCCAAGAAACTACCTTTCTCTTCCAGGTTTACTTTTGTTTCCATACTAAAGCATCACAGCAGAAAGGTACTTAGGACATAATGCGTTTATTTGGCTTAGAACCACAGGTTAGAGTACAGCATGGGGGAGAAGTCAAGCGTTATGCCCATCTTGTCACATGATGCCCGTAATCAAAATCAGAGAGAACTGAATTCAGTTGTGCTTAGTTGCTTGCTCTCCATACTGTTTTTCTTCCTTATCATATTCAGGAAGGACTTCTTGCAAAGGTAGTGTTGGCACCCACAATGTGCTTGATCTTCCAATATGAATTAACAGTCATGACAGTCCCCCACACATGTCTGTGGACCAATCTATTCTACCTAATTCCTCATTATGATAATTTTCCTGGGTTATAGTTGGTTGGCCAAATTGACAGTTAAAACTAATCAATAAACATTTCCTCATAATAGTAGAACATGCCAATTACTTCAGAAAATTTATTATCATCCTGCTTATACAATGTCTTTAACACAAGTTTCTTCTGCTATCAAGATATATACAAATGGAATCATACATTATATTGTTCTTTGTGTATGAATTTTTGACCATCATAATACCAGCGAGAACCTCATACATTATTGGAATTATTCAGCACTTCTATAATATTTTACTCTGGATATTATTTCATTTTATGAATACACCACACTTATTTTTTACTATTCAATTGATGAATAACAAGGTATTTTGACTATTATAAATTTCTGTGAACATCATTGAGAGAAAATTTTTTGTTTGTATATCATTTCTGTTAAATGAACACATTTCTTCTACAATGTGACATCTTATTAAATAAATATATATTTGTAAATACACACACACATATATGTTATAAATAGTGTTTTGAAAACTTGACAGTAAAAAACACCACAGGATTTGTGGGAAAAATACACTAAGATCACAAGCTTCAGGATACACATCAGCGACATGAAAATAATAACATTTGCTGAAACAATTCTATATACATGGCATTTTAAGAATACAACTTCTATACATATCACACTTTATTCTACAAAAGATGAAGCTTGTTTGACTTCAAATAGTTGGAATAAAAAAGATTGCAACTTATGAATGATTTTAACAAGACAGAATACTATCCAAAAATCAGAAGGAAAACTCTGTTCACATATGGATTATGTCATGAAAAATATCCCAGTAGACCATGAAGTAGCCCATGGTTTCTTGAGAAGTGAGTGTGTTTTCTATAATTACTTAATGATTCTTGTAACCTAAGTGTCTTATTAAAATTGAACATGTCAAGCAAAAATCCTGTTTGATAATAATACAATTTCCTCACATTCACTAAATCAATTCGTATTATTTTGTTACTTTTATAGTAAAACCAACTGACACAAGAAATTAGCATTCACTGGGTGTTTGGAGCAAATCTTCTGTGTTGTATATCAGAAATGCCATGGTAGCAATCCATACATGCAATTAAACTGTAAGAATTTGAAATTTTCTTATGGAGACCCAGCAGTGCCATAGGTGTGGAGGGCATGCCAGTTATTACTGGCCTAATTCTGAAGTTCTAGCTTGACAGTTGTATAAGGAAAACTCAATTCATGAGTGAGATGTACCTCAGATAGATCTATGCTTAGCTTGATGCCAAGTCTTGAAGAAAGAGAAAGAATGCAGAGGAGAGAGAGAGAGAGAGGGGAGCAACAGGAGTTCAATTTACTCCCTAAGTTTGTTTAAACATCCCTAGTCTGAAGTATCTTAAGTTCCCATTCAGAAAGAATTGAGTGTCCCTTCTCAGGGCTTATCACAGTGCTTGCTAATGCCAGCAGGGTTAATAAATGGAGTTATGCTGTTGAGCTGAGCATTTTATAATATTGTCTGAGATTTCCAGGATTAAAACAGGCTTGGTATCTTTAAAACAATATGAATAGTAATTGATATCAATTTTAACCAGAGCACCTCCAATTCATTTAGTTTTCTAAATATAGGACATGTTTATAATTATGTGTTATCAAAAGAAAAAAGATATTCACAAATCTTTGTGAAACTGTAACAATTACTATTCATAAGAATACTGCCTTTTTAAATTTGTCATGTATAACTATACTTTAGACAGTATACTTTTAGTGTTTTCCCCATTATTAGGTCAGTGAAGAGGAATAGTTTTGGTTTTTTTTTTAAATGTGGTCCTTCGAAAATTCTTCACAAAAGATAACATTCAGTGAAAACACTTTAGCCAAGAATCCTGACAAGATTATAATCGTTCTCATAATCTAACTTACTTTCACTCTGCAATTACCCAAGAAGAGGTTCAGAAGTATAATTCACCGATGTTGCTGAATATCAAACAGTTATGTGATGGAGCTGTAAGGTTCCCTGCCACTTTTTCTTTCTTTCTTTTTTTTTTTTAAACTTTATTTACATTTCAAATGTTTTCCCCTTTGGAACCTCCCTATTCCCTCCCCCCTCTCCTGCCTCTAAGGGGGCATTCCGCCACCCACCCACCCACTCTCATCTTCCCTCCTTGGAATTCTCCTATACTGGGGATCTAATACTCTTTCTGTTTACGGCACTACCAACATTCACCAAAGCGAAAGCACAAAGCTAGTCTCCGCGTCATGGCTTACATGCCGTTTCCAGCAACATGATTCCCTTCACCTTTCCTCAAAATAATTCTTCTTCTCCTCTTTACAGATTAGAAATTGCAAGAGAATTCGGTAAAGAAATGCAGCAGTCTCATCTCCAAAGAAGTCAAAATTTCAGTAGCACTATGGCAATCTTCTACATTTTAGGACAAACATTTGATGTTGAAAAATAGCAAAGACAACAGACTGAATAATTTGTGATCTTATACCTTCCAGTAGTTGATAACAGAATCGTTGTTAGACCACTCCTCATGAAAGTTTCTAGCATTTTGTAAATACAGTCTCACATATTATATTTCAATTAATTATTTATCCTGGAAAAGAACAAGAAAAATCAGTCCCCATGTTTAAATGTGGTTACCAAAAATTAATGAAATAAATGAATTCAATTTAGCTTCTAAATATTTCCAATTTTCAGAAATGTCAGCCAAGGAAATAGTTTTGACCTTTGGCCTATTGCTTGTTTATGAGATAGGGAAATTAATGGCTATGTCATGTGTAGAGTAGAAATAATGAATGTGCTTCTGAGGAGAAAAACATAGCTCAGTACTGTACCATAGGTGATCACCAATTTTTAGCTTTTTGTGAGATATAATTCAACTGATATATAGAATGTTATACTGTTTATAATCATAAAAGAAATTATAGATTCTAATAATGAAATACATTATTAGAAGTGAAAATCTACACAGGTCTTCGAAATATTTACGAAATAGCTATTCACTCAGAAATGCATGCACTGTAAAAGAAACTGATACTGCTGCCCAAGGCTAGTTGCTTTTGCCAAAGAGTAGAAATCCTTCCAATTGATTAGTGGGAAAATATGTTATCATTCTTACTGAATATATGAGGTATATCATTCTTACTGAGGGCTGAGGACATGGACATAGAAAATAGAGGCAATGCAAGGTATATTGAAACATTTACATAACAGCACAGGCATGTGCACAAATGTCTGCCTTCTTGGCACTCTTGTTCTCTACCAGACCATGTGATCACAGTACAATGAGAAAGTTGCAAAGTTTTGATCAGCATCTTAATATTTTCTAAGAGTTCAAAAGATTCCATATATAATTGATAAAATATAAAATTAGTGACAGAGAAAGAGAGAGAAAGAGAGTTTAGGGATTTTCATAGCATTTTTTAATCATACATTTTTATATTATACTATAGATTCATTTCAATTTTTTGCAATAGCATGATTTAATGAATGCTATGAACTTACTCTATATGAAGAATGAATATCGTACATACTCAATGGGTCTATATACTCTTTAGGTCTATTGACAACTATTATTCCATTCTATGTTCACTCTTCCCCTCCCTCTCTCTCTCGCTTTCCCCTCTCCATGCCTGTATGTGTATCTGTTTGTATCTTCATGTGAATTTAGAGATACCATCTTATTATGTAGCTCAATCTATCCTTGAACTTACTCTTCCTCTGCCTCAGCCTTACTGGGCCTGGTATAGTCACACACCAAAGCGTCAGGCTGATGAATACAATTTTGTTTTAATTCTAAATTTATTTTATTTTATTCATTTATATTTTTTATTTTGATATTTGTAATTGAATTATATTTCTCCCTTCCTTGCCTTCATCCAAACTTTCGTTGATAGCTCTTCCAACTTTCCCTCGAAATCAGGACCTTCCCAAACTAATTGTGTGTGTGTGTGTGTGTATGTATATATATATATATATTATGTATATATATATATATATATATATATATATGTATATATTACACATATATATTACAAATCTGTATGTATTTGGATATATATTTACACACATACATATTTGGATACATATTTACATATATGACCTGCTCTGTCCATAGTGTTAATTTTATGTATGTTGTTGAAGTTGAAGAGTTGACCATTTGGCATTAGACAACAAATTGGTTAAATAGTGTTGGGACTATTTCACTTAACAAACTATGAATTGGTCTAACCTAAATTCGTAATTTTTGAATAAGGTCTTAGAAGCTATATGAACAAATTAATAAATACATGCAAAGATTGACTGCATCTTAATATTGAAAGTTTCAAGTAATGTTTTGTCTCATGTACTATAATTAAAAAGTTTTAACTAATGCCCAAATTAGCTTCATAATAAGAATAGCAAAAAAAAAAAAAAGTGTTCTTTTCCAAATTTCTTAAGTACAACCTTTGACAGTATATATAAATGCCAAGCTCCCTGAAAATATTGAGCCCAGCCATCAGAATCTACAAATGACAGTGTCTATGTGAACATAATGTGATGTAAACAGAGGAAGGATATCAACTTGGTATAAATCGAGAGATTGATCTTAGTTAAAAGAAACCAAAATTGTTGTCCTGGCTCTGCTCAGATCTTCTTATGAGATTTATTAAGAAGTTCCTGGAGTATTAATGGAGCTAGGGCAAATATCTTTCATTTAAAAATGTTTCATTTGTTTTTATTGTATATGTATGAGTGTTTTGCCTGCATGTCTGTGCATTACATGTGTGCACTATACATGGAGGCCAGAAAAAGCTGTCATATATCTGGAGATTGGAATTACAAATAGTTGTGAGAACAAGAGATTGAGCACAGGTTCTCTGAAAGAGTAACCAGTGCTTTTAACCACTGTGCCATATCTCCAACTTGCAGTATCCTGTTTTAGAAAAATAAAATTAACTATATGGGAAAAAATAAAGAAGAGGTAATGCAACCAAATATTTATAAACACGTTTTGGAGAACAAAGGAGCTTAGATGAGCAAATACATCTGACAGGATACAAGAAGGAAGGCTTGGGAAACAGCAGAGTAATTAACAGTGCTTGCTGATGCTCCCAGAATGCATCTGTCTTGTGACTATCTGTAAATTTCAATGTCAAGTGTCACAACATTCTCTTCTGATCTCTGCAGACAGCATATGATAGTAGTACACATATGTACATGCATCATGTAAAACACCAGACACAAAATAAAACAGCATAAGTCTTTAATTCGTATATATAAAAGAGCTATCAGCCAATCTCGAAGAAGAGGAAGCTGAGGTAAAAATAATTAGCCAATAGATAGTTAAATGGCTTATTTTTCTTTTTCCTGTTTTGGCATAATCTATGCTGCCAAAGTGATTCACCGTGATTTCAAAGACAGAATCATCAATGTTTTGTGAAAGATGGACAAGCCTACAAAATCTCACAAATTTAGGGCTAGTGCAACTTTATAAACATGACAAATTAAAACTCAGCAGGCAAATTATGGAGAAGTGGAACTGTCATGCTTAGTTTTAAATATAATTTCTTTAATGGCATTAAAGTACAGGCATCCATTAGAGAGGGAAAAAATTAAAACTGAATTATCTGAGAGGGCAGGAAGGATATATGCTGGTTCAAAACACTTATGAAAGACTTATAATTAGTTCCTTCTTCCAGGACCTGTATTTGAACCCCAAGCTACAGCTTCCTTGCATTTTACTTGTCAGGTGACAATATGTACATACCTACATCCATGCACTTGTTCTTTGCTTATTCTAGATGTTTTTGTTATAGGTTTCTTGATGGAAAGGCTGCTTATGTCTTATGCCTAGGCTTAGCAACTCACTATTGCAGAGTATCTGGTTTTTAGGAGTCAATCAGTGAATATGCATGAATACATGAGGTAGACATGGAAGAAATAGATTTGAAACAATATATGGGATTATCTTTATAAAGGAACTATTGGAAAGAGACAAAGTCTTGAAGATAGAATTTTCAGAGCCACAACTACAGCTGATGTAACCATGAATGTAAAAATAAATGACAGTGGTCAAGTAAGGAAAAAAAGAAATAACCCATGAGAGAGGAACAAGAAAAAAAGTCCAGCTTATGTTCACAGCCATGTGCTTTTAGAGGCATTCCAAAGGCTGAGACTTGGAGATGAGGAACTGGTCACTGATTTTTCAGAGGATTGACAGTGGAGTGGTGGTAAGCAATTAGAGAGTAAGACAGATGGATAATGGCAACAGAATTTTTAAGTGTATATATGAAAATGCACAGAGAGGGGCTGGAGAGATGGCTCAGTGGTTAAGAGCACTGACTGCTCTTCCAGTGGTTCTGAGTTCAATTCCCAACAACCACATGGTAGTTCACAGCCATCTGTAACGAGATCTGATGCCCTCTTCTGGTGTGTCTAAAGAGAGTGACAGTGTACTCACACATATAAAATAAATCAATCTTCTTTTTAAAAAGAAAATACACAGAGAATAAATTGATAGGTAATTGCAGAATGCAAATTAGTCAAGTTAGTAATTCACATGATTTTGATTAAGAGGGAGACAAAAGCATAGTTTTAAAAAGATAGATGACAGATAAATAATAGATACATAGATAGATGATAGGTAAATGATAGATAGAGAGAGAGAGAGAGAGAGAGAGAGAGAGAGAGATGATGGACAAACAGATGGATAGAGATAGATTATCAATAGATATGTCAAGATCATTACAAAGCCCGAAAAGATACACTGCTGTAAAAAGACATGGAGAAAAACAATATTAATATAGCATCATTTTCCAAAATGCTTCATTTGGTTCTTGAATAAGTCCTCATAGAATGTCACATACTAGTACACCTTGGAAGTACTAACATTATCTCCTTTGAGCCATGTTCTCCTAAGAGTGATCTATGGTGGATGTTTGTCATATTCTGTGAGTTGAAACATTCTATTCACTTATTTCTATTTTAATTTTTTCTATAAACTCATCATATCTTTTCAGCCTTGGTGATAGTTACAATGAAATTTAAGATACAGACTCAATGACCCAGACACTCATTATGGGGAAAGAAGGCATTAAGAGGGCCTATGAAGCTTCCATTTCTGCTGCCCTTAAGCCAGTAAAGAGAGCTCCCAAAAGGACACTGTGTCCATGGCTCACATTCTGGGATTAGAAGCTATCGAGGAAGATATGATCATAAAAATACATCTGACAGTTTCTCTACAGTATGGCTTTCAAAGAATCCCAGCTTTGTGCCTCTGAGAACGTGCATATTCCCTGTGATATGGCTATTTATTCTTTTTATGATGAAATCAGGGCACCAACCAATATTTAGAACTTTTTACTTTTACAAACTTGAGAACATAGTAAAGCAGTATTTATCTATTCTACAGAACTATTTATCAACAGCAAAGTATCCCTCTTTTGAATCTACAGCAGCTATGAGTGCCAACCAAGCTGGAAATTAAGGAATCAAAACATTATGTCAATTTTTAAATTTACTAAACAATATGAATCAAAAAAGTTTAACATAAAAATTTCATTTGTTACTTATCTTTGTATTGATGTGATGTTCCTATTTATTTTACATTCTTTTTAAAAACAAATATATTTTAAGCTTTGACATAACATAATTACAACATTTCTGCCTTCCCTTTCTTCCCTACTAACCCTCATATGTATCTCACACCCTTGCACATTAATTTTTTTTTAACCTGTATGTGTGTAGAGGTGGGTATTCCTACATACATAAATGAAACCTTCTTAATCCACATAATGATTCTTGAATGTGTGTGTGTGTGTGTGTGTGTGTGTGTGTGTGTGTGTGTGTGAGTCTGTGTGTGTATGTCTGTGTGAGTGTGTGTGTGTGTTTGGGTGTGTCTGTGTGTGTGCACGAGCGCGCATGTGTTTTGGTGTTTGGGTATATATATGTGTATATAAATTTTGAGGAATGTTCATTTGGTAATGGATAATCAGTTAGTCTGATCTTCCATGAAGAATATTTCTCCAGCTCTCAGGACTCCTTAGTTGCCTCTGATTTTTTTCTGCATTTTATTAAGAGGGTTGAAGCGTCCTGGATGTTCCCATCCACATTAGCATTTCTGTTGCTGTCATGTTGTTCTGGTCATATTTATAAACCTTGTCAATGAGATTTCAATGGTCTAGCTTCTGGCACTGCTAGGAGACACAGTTGCAATGGAAGCTCTCTTCTCCTCTGGTTCTTAGAATCTTTCTGCATCCACTTCCACAATGATTCCTGAACCTGAGGTAGAAGTTGTGTTGTAGATATATCAATGAGCAATAGGCACTACAACTCTGCATTTTAATTGGTTTGGTTTTCTGTAATGATCTCTGTCTATTAAAAGCAGAAGTTTCCTTGATGATGTGTAATATGTGGGTCTAGAACTAGTATTTAGAATGTAATGAGAGATTATTCTGCTTTAGTAAAATGGTACTTGTCAGTTTTCCTCCAAGTCCATGACTTCACTATCCATGGATATTTGGATGGAGTTCCAGCACTCAAAATGACTTTCCTCTTGTTGAGAAAGCACAGTTATTGAGCTATTGATTATCTCCAAGTCATGTATAACATTAATGAACCCTTAGGGTTTCAAGCCATGCTGGTCATTGTTTTTGATAATAGGCAAACAGTTTGTTGTTGTTGTTGTTGTTGTTTACATAAGGGGTTCCTCATATATGAGGACATAATGCAGAGTAACCACAGAAACCTGAAAAGTAAAAGGGGATCATTGTGGGAGCATGGGAGTAATAGAGTAACAGGGAGTAAATGACCTAGAGGATAAAATGGAAGGGTTCATATTAAGGAAAAGATCAGGGTCTAAACACAGGAGGAAGCAGGCTGAAAGAACAGTAAGAATGTCCGAAAGGTCTTCAGTAATTATACTATTAATTATCTACGCAAAAATATCAAAAATATATATAAGAGGTTGTATTAACATATATGTATATCAGTTCAACATTTTTCCATCTGAGTTGACAGTGCTACTTCCAAGAGCTACAGACATTTTAATAAAAATCTGAACACCAGAGTAGAGAAGCCCGCGTTTGAATTTTTGTTCAGGGTTGTCCAAGAGACTGACAAAATAGTTTGTTATTACTATTACCCTCAAAAGATTCCAAGAGGTAGAAGGCAAGTCCCCATTGCTAAAGACATGAGGCAATTCAGAAAAAGGACCTAGACACCCCCCCCCCATTAGCTAGATCTGACATAACATCCTTCTCCCAGAGCACTAGCTTTTATGGTACCAAAAGGCATTGTACAAGCTTCTGCAGGAGGAAAGCACCCAACAGAATCGTGCACTTATTTTACATTCTTATGTTCTTATGATGAGTAAATGACAGCTCTTTTGGTTTATAATTTTACATCAAAATATCTCAAACCCTGTTTTATGGAGGGAAACTAAATTCAGGTTTTAAATCATGTATCCTAGGTCTTGCTCTATTGTAGACAGCTTCCTGGTGACTCTTCCTTTAGAACACGTAGCCTGGTTACTTAAAATCTAGAGTTTTTATAAAGTGTATTTAATAAACTTCCATTTATTACAGCTTCATATTCTGTGTACATATGTTTTAGATCTACTCGCACTATGTAGGCTTAACTTCATTTAGAACTGCATAGAAAATATTGCTAGCCTTATGTAATCCATTTTTACAAGCATGACTTCATCTTTTTCAATTCTTTAAAATCGACTTTTATTTTTAATTGTGGGTATGTGTGTGTATATATTTCTGTATAGATATGTGCATGTCATGCAGTTGCCCAAGGAGGTCAGAAGAGGGAGATGATCATGCCCTAGCAGTGGAATTACCACGCTGTAAGCCACCTGACAGTTCTTATACTGCATAACTGTAGCAAAAACTGGATGATTTCTTGAAACTTTTCAAATATTGAAAACATGTCATCTATTGCTGCTCACAATGTGGTCCATTTTAACTTTTCCATCACTACTACCTTGACTTGCCTTCAAATTTCAATCATCCTTCTATTGAACAAATGGGAATGGGTAAATTTGTGATGTAACTTAATCCTTTTAGCCCACCTTTATAAATGAATTTTGTTCTTGTCCTCCACTGAACTCTCACTTAAGTTAAATAGCTTTTTGTCAGTTTGAGTCATGATAACACTTAATTCTTGTAATACCAATTCTAGTTCAGGTGAACAATGAAACTTCTAAGTTCTTTTCTCATGTGTAGCTTTTCTGACTGGCACTTTGATAATGTTTCAGGTCTGTGAGCCAATATAGGTGGGCCAGATGTAGAGAAGACTTACATCTCTCTTGAGTTAATTGATCTTTTTCATCCAGAGCAGATTCAGTAGGTTTAGAGAAAACCCTTGCATCTTCTCTCCACATCCATTCTCTCTCTCTCTCTCTCTCTCTCTCTCTCTCTCTCTCTCTCTCTCTGTGTGTGTCTGTGTCTCTCTAAATTTGCTTTGATTTATTAGCATATGCTCATTGTACAAAATGCTTTTATTATATGATGATATGCTTGTGCATCATGTACTTTAATTAAGAGCTAATGACCTTTTCTTATTTTTCCCTTCCTCTTCCCATTTTCCTCCATCCTCTTCCTGCTTCATATAATATAATGTAAAAGGGGTTATCAATTTAAGAGTTGAAGATTTGGAAGGAGTTGGATGAAAAGGATTGGATAAGGGGTAAAGACGGGAAAGCGAATGGTGTATTTTAATTAAAATGTTAAAATAATCTTAATCTAAAAATCTAAATTCCATATATGAGGAAAAACTATACATGTCTTTCTAGGTATGGATTATTTCACTTATCCTGCTTACTTTCAGTCTTATTTATTTTTCCTGTAAATGATATGTTGCTATTTGGGTACTAATCACAGATAAGTGAATAAAGAAGTATTCAGTTGTAGTAAGCTGATAGTCACTGCCACTCACATCTCATTTGAAGGTCTCTTAAGCATAGCTATGATTGTTTTCCCTTAGCCTTCAGATCCTCTGCGTGAATTATTCATTGGGGCTTGAGACAAACAAGGATAACTTTTGGGTGAGAGAAGCTCCTCTATATTCCAGCAGTAAAGTCCCAATACACCATGTCTGTTACCTCTGTGCACCCCCAAGAATCTTAGCACTGCTTTATATACCCTTGAGAAGATAATGGCCCCCCCACAGCACTCTAAGAATAGCACTTTTGTGGATAATATAAACAAGTTTAGGTAAGTGCCCATGCATTCATGGTTCTGTATTAAGGCCTTTTACTGAAGAGTCACAAAGAGTTATGTTTTACTAATCTTACCATTAGACCTGACTTAGCATACTGTCCTAGATACTTACCTGTATCCAGGTTTGTGTCCAACAACCACTGGATTGCATTCAGGCACAAGTTTTAAGTCCTCTGGTTCAGAAACACTGTCCACTACCACTAAGGAATTCGATTTCTACTTCTATTTGGTTCAGGTTTTGTTTTTGTTTTTTTTTTTTCCCTACTAAGTTCATAGGGGATCAATCTCATATATAGCCACCAAACCTGGACACTATTATGGATTCCAGGAAGTGCTTGCTGACAGAAGCCTGATATGGATGTCTCCTGAGAGGCTCTGCCAGAGCCTGACAAATACAGAGGTGGATGCTCACAGCCAACCATTGGACTGACTGAGTGGTCCCCAATAGAGGAGTTGGAGAACGATCTGAAGGATCTGAGGGGGTTTGCAGCCCTATGGAGAGAGCAACAGTGTCAACTGGCCAGACCCCCTGGAACTCCGGGGGACTGGACCACCAAACAAAGAATACACATGGAGGGACCCATGGCGCTGGCCACATATGTGACAGAGGATGGCCTTGTTTGACATCGGTGGGAGAAGAGGCCCTTCGGACTAAGGGTATTGGATGCCCCAGTTTAGGGGAATGCCAGGGCAGGAAGACAGGAGTGGGTGGGTAGGTGGGGGAGCACCCTCATAGAGTCAGGGGGAGGGGGGAATGGGATGAGGGTTTCAGAAGCGGAGACCTGGAAAGAGGAAAACATTTGAAATGTAAATAAAGAAAATATCCAATTTTCTAAAAAAGTAGAAACCTTTAACAAATGGTTCTTGAACCATTATTTTTTAATAACTATGAGAGAACAATTTTTTAACAATTAATTTTGGCAAATGAAGGGGGATTCTCCCTGCATAAATGAAAGCACAATGTTCATATTTAGGAAAGATTTACTCAAGTACCTTACACTAAGAAAGGCAATCAACAAAATGTAGAAATATTTTCATCAAAGTGTGACCAGAAATGATTAAGAAATACTCTGTAAATTAGAATCACAAATAAGAAGCAGCATCCACCTCAGAATAAATTAATACATATGTATATATTATCTTATTCATAAAAAGGGACAGTCTATTATAGCATGCCTGTAAATTAGAAAGCGAAGGTAATAAATAATTTAAAGTAGCTGCTTTCTTGTTTTACAAAAGTCACTCTTTCCAATGTCATGCTGTTTTTATAGACAGCAATAATTTGTCCATTATATTCATTGGAAAGAGCCGTTTAAAGGTTATGATATGAGCACAGTCTGCATAGAGAAGGTTTTGCTAGTAAAGCATATGTTAATATATCTAGGGACTGAACAATTAAGAGTTGGTTGAGTCAGTTATCATATCTACAATTATATAAGTCTGGTTGAGATTCTAAGCTTCTGTTCATTCGGTCACTGGCTATCTAAATTACATGATAGAAAACAGAAGAAAGGAGGAAATTTTAGAGAAAGAGAAAACAGTGTTCTGTATAGCTATTACCAATAACATCTAAAACTGTGAAAGTCAGAAGTAAACTGGAAGCCAACAAATTGTGATTCTGATCCTCGGTGAGTCATAATGTCCAAGGGGAGGGGAGTTGGAATATAAAATGAGGTTCTTCTAATTTCTCGATATTATCCTAGAAGCTTTTTAATACATTACTTATATCTTTTCTTCCACTCGAGGAAAGAAATGATCTGACCTCTAAGAAGCACATTTTCAATAAATTCCATAAAACAGCGGGAGAGAATGCAGATTGAAAATGTGGTTCCAGCATCTTGCACTTTAAAAAGCTTTTAAAGGCTGTCTCATGCATTTATCTTTTAACAAAGATGAATGCACAGACACCCTGTATTCCACCCTGCTTGGTAAAGCAGTGCTAATGCTAAATCAATGGCAGAATGATCAAAAATGAGAATGGAATCAATATTCTGATCAATTGAATTGCTTTAGATATTAAACAGTAATTATTCCAGGACAAATCTGCATTGGCAAACATAAGAATGTTTCTCACTCATCTAATAACTTTCACTTTAAATATTGACAAATTCAGTCCACAAATAAAATAACAAATTTGGGGAAATCATATTGAACACTATGTTTATAAAATGTGTCTGCTACAGATAAAAATACAATTATATTCTTTCACACATAACTCTCTATCGGGAGATTCCCCCCTCCCAAAATAGAGGTGAGTCTAATTTAGTATCACATTTTGTAATGAAAAGCATGCATTCAAGTACAAATAAATAAATAAATAAAACTGTACAGGTCCTCCCCTCAGCACCAGACATAAATTAGAACTGTTAGGCAGCCATCACAGCCCATCGATTTACAGCTGCAGGTGAGTGGCACCGTTGGCAGAATTAGAATTGGTCCCTGACCTTAAGGAACTTACATTCTGGTTTGAAAGCAAAACTTAAACATATGAAACAATGGGGGAAACTTACAGAATGAAATAATGCAACGAAAGCTAACTTTTATTGGCAGCTTACAATGAGGCAGATAGTGTTCTAAGCACTTTGTGTACTGCAGTCGATTCTTTTGATGTGCTGCCCAATTCTACTTTAGTGGATTGATACAGCCAACACCTAGCTGCTACATAAGCTGGCTGTAAAGTGCTTCAACTACACTAATCCTCAAAAACAGATGTCTGCCTCTAGAAATCAAGCCCGCTTGCCTAGAACATTTTTGTACCGAAAACCTGGGGCAGCTGCAGCCATAGTCTTCCTTGGAGGAGGCAATAGGTTCTCCCATTTCCAGTTAACATGTCTCCTAACTCCCAGAAAGATGGCACTTAGGCCAGCTCCCAGATCCTCATTCTATTAGCCCTCCCTACATTCATTCTTATCTTTCCCCTCTCTTGTATCCTTTACACAATAATTTCCATTAGAGCTCTGCTACAGCTAGAAAGACTTAAACCGCATCAATGAAGGTGTCTAAACTTTTGATAACCTTTCTAGAAACTGATTTTCACTTGTTTTTGCAATTGAGTAAACTGAGCCATCCAGAGACGAAGTGTGTAGACAAATCCATCGGAGTCATAAATGACAGTAGGGACTTCCATCGTAGGGAATTCTGGCTTCAGCTGTGTTCTTGAACTCTGCATGTTATGACTGTGAAAAACCATCCACTGAAGGCCTCTCTGTGTAGCACAGAGACTGTTTGGTGTAAAATGAAATTGGATTTAAAGTGATGACTTTAAAATTCTGGCCTTGTGATTTTGAAGTAACTACTTAATTTTATAGTACATATTCATAAAAATTATATAAAGCCATTGGAGGATAAAATGAGATCAAATGTGCTAAATTCCGGGCCTGCAGCAGGCCTTCAGTAACGTTAGTGAAATTTTCAATTTGCGAATACAAGTACTCTCTAAACGTGTGCCACACGGTAAAACTTATAAAAGGGTCTTTAATCATGTCTTTTAGAGTTCACAATAGGATGGTGTTAAATATTACTGGACATATTTTATTGATACAAAAAATATTAAAACTTGGGAAACTCCCAAAAACTTAGATTCAAAGAAACCAGATAATTATTCAGAATTGTGGCTCCTTTTTATGAGTTCTTCGTATTGTGGATAAAACAAAAATTTAAATGTACTTAGACGGAAGCTTGGGAGAAATTTTATTAGAGTTAAAACACACACACACGCACACACACGTGCACACGCGCACACACACGCACACACACGCGCACACACATGCACACGTACGCACATGCACACACATGCGGGCACACACACGCGTTTGCTTGCTTGCACATATGCACACACAGGCAAACACACGTGCACGCACACGCACACACGCGCACACACGCACACTCACACACGCGCACACACACACGTGTGCACTCGATAGGGAAACTGAAAATCCTGGCAGCTACTGTGAAGAGGAAGCTGTAAAAACAAAACAAAACAAAACAAAACAAAATCCCATGAATTATGTGTCAGAGGCCAAGACAGCAGATAGATTCATCAGTGATGGTCAGCAATCTGGTTCATGGCGAAAGGGGTGGATAGCTTCAGAGAAAACTTAAGAAAAACCTAGAGTGTCAGGAAAGTGTACTCTGAACTTTTGGCCAAAAACTGAAGAGATTAAAAGGGAAAAGTTAAATCCTTTGTGAATGAGAACTCAGAAAATTGATGCCTGGCAGAAGTTTTGTTGGCAAATGTATCTGGCTTTCATGAGTTTATGTGCATTAGGAGAAAAATGGAGGGACTCATGGTGCTGGCCACATGTGGCAGAAGAGGGTCTTGTTGATCATTAGTGGGAAGAGAGGCCCTTGGGCCTGAGGGTGTTTCCCCAATGTAGGGGAATGCTAAGGAGAGAAGACAGGAGTGGGTGGGTGGATGGGGGAGCACCCTCATAGAGGCGGGGGGAGGGGTATGGAATGGGGGTTTGCAAAAGGGAAAACATATTAAATGTATATAAAGTAAATATCCAGAAATAAAAATTTAAAAAAGAGAGAGAGAACAATTAGCTTTAGCAAGTGATATACTCTTTAAAATCTAGCACTCACAGGTGGAGGCAGAAGCAGGTGGATTTCCGAGAATTGGAGGCCAGCCTGGTTATATAGTGAGTTCTAGACAGCCATGGCTATATGAAGAAATACAAAATACCTGAGAGACAAACAGACAGGCAGACAGAAAGAAAGAAAAAAAGTCAGAGTCAGAGAGCAGTAATTCTTCCCATCTCCTTAGTACATGTCTTCATGAGAATCAACTTTCAGAGGCCAAGTCTTCTACCCTATTGACACACCCACGTGGATTAGTTCTTAAGAGATGAAGCAATAATACGCAAATTCAGATTCAGAGCAGATCTGTATCCACCAGGGACAGAGACAGAACTCAGAGTTCATTCTTTTAACCAGGAGAAAGTAACTGTAGCCATAATAGACCAAGAAAATCTCACTGATACTGAAGTTATCATTAGCTCTACAGGAATTCACAGATGAAAGGAAGCCCAGAGAGGGAGGGAATGAAAGCAGTGGCAGATGTTTCAGGACAAATGGGCAAATAAGTGAAACTTGTCTCTCCGAAAACAATTAAACTGTGTTTATTTGACAAATTAAAATTTTTATATATCATTTGCAATATATTTTAAATAAATATAATGTGATTGCCATCTCTATCATCAATCATTTCATATGCTTATAATTCCTAATAATGAAACATGAAAATCTACTCTTTCATAAATTTTCAAGTACATTATTATTGTCATATATTACACAATGAAAATCCAGAACTACTTCCTCCTACCTAATTAAAACTTTGCATACCATCATCAATTGATAGATGATAGATATTCCTTTCATTTCTCCTCAGTATATCTAGAATAATATTCTATAATTAAGATCATAAAAATCCTTAGGCTAAATGAAGTCCCCAAATGATGTTTTTACAATGATATGGTTAATCTTAGGGCCTCACACAATCTAACCAAATGCTTAACCACTAAACTACTCCCTCACGCATAACAATATTAGCTAGTTTCTAAAGAAAACAACCAAAGGATGTACAGATATTCTTATTTACCATGTTTAAATTATACACATGCAGTTACACAGGGCAAAGACAGCTTCATCATTAACATATAACAAGTTGACTCAAAGATAAAATAATACTCATGAAATTAAGAGGCAGTCAATTCTGAGCTCAATGTCAGGTGTCCTGATAGAAAGAGGTCATTTTTGAAGAAGACAATGTCCTTGTCTTTTGCACTAGGAGCCAAAGGACTTTTCAAGAAAGGCCTAACTATTGTGGGGAATTAAAAATGCATAAAAATAAAGTTTATTATTTACTGAGCCTCAATTTCCAATTAAAAGAAAACAAAAGACTGTCACTTCCTCCATTTAAACTTCCATGAGAAACAATATATTATTGTATTATTGTCATTTATATATGTGTGTATATATATTTACACTGTATGCATGTATATTCTATAAAATGCACACTGAAAATACAAAATACACTATACCATTTATCTAATGTATAAATGCATTGAGAAAAGTTCATTCCATTCACTAAGAGCAAACCTGGTTTTGATTGAATTTGTCTGATAAAAATTAACTGTTTGTGTCTAATCTTTATATAATTTATCATTTTTAAAAATTTTAGATGTATATCAAACTGTTATTAATAAGTCATCTTTTAAAAATATTTAAAACAGATTTTTGTTGAATATATTCTTCTCTCGCTTGATACATCTCTGCCTTCCTCTTCTTCTGACTCCTACCACGTCCTCTCCCTCAGATCCACTCTCCCTCCTTTTCCTTTTCCGAATATTAAAGCAGATTTTTAATGTGATATATTCTGATTATGGTTTCCTTTCCCTAACTTCTCCCAGAATCATCCACATCCCACCTGCCCTAATCCAGATCCCTTCTTTCTCTCATTCATTAAGATGCAAATAAAGAATCTTTTAAGATCTTCTTTACGGAAGTAGAGAGATGGTCCTATGGCTGAGAGTGCTTGCTGCTACTACTGTTTTAGAGGACTAGAGTTTGATACCAAGTACACAGGTTGGGCAGATTGCAAGTGCCTATTACTATAACCACAGGGACACACACAGAAGACTTTCTTTTAAAAAGATTCTTCCTTGGGGAATTTATCATACATTTGTTTTGAAAGTTGGCCTTGGAAAAATATGCTTTAGAAGAAACAATGAAAGTAAATTATCACAATCAGATTGGGAGAAAAGACTAGGGATAGGACAAGACACCAATGAACAAACAATATACCAATCTTCCAAAAGAAATGTAATGATTAGGGCATCTTGAATGAGCCACTATACTGCAGTACATGGATCTTGAGAAGTCCAATTAGTCTTTCATGAAAAAGGAGACAGCTCAAGAAAATATTTCTATCACAAATACGAATTTAAATGAAATTAATTTATGCTTAAAATTGAACACATGTGTGAAATATTATTGAGTATAGAAATCCGAAATAATAATTGGGATTCCAAAAATCCTCAGTTATTCTTCAGGATTTTGCCCAGTCACCTCTCATGTATCTTTATCACACTTTGCACTGTCTTGAAGAACAGAACAGTCTGTTTCCCAAACCATTGCCCTGAATGTTTGAAAAAATATCTGATATAACATCACTGAAGGTCTTCTTCAAGTAACAGAGATTCTACATTTTAAAAAATATTTGCCTTCAGAAATACCAAAGGAATATTAACCAGTCTACTCTTCACCAACAATTGCCTATGTTAAATAAAATCTATACCAGATGAATCTTTATCACAAAAGAAACTACAACTGCAATGGAAAATCCACAGCTTAGATCCATGGCAGTCATGGATTTTTTTTCCAAGAGAATATTAATCAATGAATGTTTCAACTTTATCAATTCTATGAATGAAACGACATTTTCTGTTACACAGGACACAAAGCTCGGTGGATGAAGGAGCTCCTGCCTGAAGCCTCTATATGTTAGCTGATTTATTACTTCTCCAAATTCACAATATTTTTGAAGTACCTCAGATCTTAAATCAAGGATCTTGTGCTAAAAAGAACACAGCTCCAGTGAAATTAACATTTTCCCTTCCTTATTATACAGTATTATTTTTCTTGTCTTAGCACCTTAAGATGAAAGATATATAACATTGAGAGAATTAGTCATTTTATATGAAAGCTATAATGTCTTCTTAAGTGGCTGTATTAATGTTGGCATAAATTCTGCTGCTACCTAAGCCTATCTCTGGACATTTTTGTCAAGTTAGTGTTTTCCAAACCAGAATTTCACTGAAGTTGCCATTATTGTATTTAATGTAGATGTTCCCAAAAGAACAGAACAATTACATTGCCAAAATTTAGTTTTATAACTAATAGACCTTCAAGATGATTTAGCCTCTCTTTATACGCCAGTGCTTTGTGCTTTCCTTAATACCAGCAAAATGCAACTTCCCAAGCTGGCCACAGGGCTGCTGGAGTTTGTGTGAAGGCTTGAGTAGGTATGTGTTTCAATGCTTGGCCACAGGGAGTAGCACTATTAAGAGAATGATGGGGTAGGCGTGACTTTGTTGGAAGAAGTGTGTCTCTGTGTAGGCAGGCTTTGGGGACTCAAATTTGTTCAAGTTTCATTCAGTAAGACACACAGTCTTCTGCTACCTGTGGTTCAAGATGTAGAACTCTCAGCTCCTTTTCCAGCATCATGCTTGCCTGCACTTGACCATGCTTCCCACCATGATGATAATAGACTAAACCTTTGAAACTGTAAGCTATGTTTTCTTTTGTAATAGTTGCCATGGTTATGGTATCTCTTCACAGCGATGAAATCTAACTAAGACAGTTTGTTTATGAAATAAAAGTCAGTCTCACTTAGCACAGTCCCTAACATGTAGCAAGTACACCCTACACATTAGCTGTCTATCGTTATTATTATTATTGTACAAAATTATTATTTTTAATATCATCTACCTTCATACAAATTTTCTTCACACATTTTGAAAAGTTAACTTGTCAGTAAGAAAGGGAATGTTAATATTCTCTATGTATGTGTTTTACGTAGCTATGGCTGGTCTGTGATAAATTCCATAAGCTATAAAATTCAAGATGTATTAAAAAGGCCTGGTGGTATATCTTGGTATATCAATGGCAGCGTGCTTGCCTAACATATACAAGACTTGGGTTTGGTTCCCAGCACCATTATAAAGAATACCAGCTCACTACCCTCTCATCCATGCAGAAGGTTGGGTTAGGACATCGCTTGAAACCAGGTCTCCTGAGCCAGCCTGGATTGTACAGCATCTTATGAAATTAAAAGAATGTTTTAAAAGTGGTAAGGGCCTTCTGGTTGATCCTAATGTTCTGGATGGCCAAAGAGGTTCAAAATTAACAGTCACTTCTGTATGCCAGAACAATATTTCAAACCAAACCCTTTTTTTCTTCATCACAACTGTTGGCAAGGTTTGACAAATGTTGGTAATTAGAAGGTCTGTCTCCTTCAGAAGTTCTAAGGCAAAACTCCACATGAGGTACTGGGTTAATACAATAAGGACTATAATGAAGTAAATGTCCCAGTGGTAAAGGAAGGGAGTGAAATCAAAAACAAAGGAAGGAAAGGAAAAAAGGAGGAAGAGTACCTCAGGGAGACCAGAATCACTTGTGCTGAAAGAGCAAATGTTTTTCTTCAGAAGCTCAAAATTTATCTGCATCAAAAATTAATTATGTATATTTACAACATAAAATTTGGTATTAAAATAGACTGTGTAGGTACTAACGAAGTTCATTTCACCTGTAATAAAACATGTGGAGCAAGTCACATGGCCTGAAAGGGATATTTAAACAAATGCTTATTTACGTTGTTAAGAAGATAATAAAGAAAGAATAATCTGCTGGAAAATTGTTTAAATGACTGCAGTGAATCTGGACATGCTGTGTATATAGGTGACTGCAAATCAGGTCAGAACGACCAGTGGGAGGCTGCCATGTCTACAGTTCCACTCAAAAACGTTAGCATCTTCAGCCCACTGACAGAGGAAACTGTAGGACATGTCCTATGGGGAAATGACAAGGGTATGGATTTATTTTGGAAAGATTGCTCGATCAATTGTGAGAAATAATAAAAAGTAGTGTCACTTGAGACAGGGGCATGTCTTGGATTGGGCCATA
The DNA here is from genome assembly GCA_019843965.1 of Rhynchomys soricoides. Classification (NCBI taxonomy): domain Eukaryota; kingdom Metazoa; phylum Chordata; class Mammalia; order Rodentia; family Muridae; genus Rhynchomys; species Rhynchomys soricoides. Next base: position 1,523,083 of record JADRCH010000099.1, on the reverse strand, counting down.
AAAGTCTAAGACAGAAAGATATGTGTCCTACCTTAAAAAAAGTGGTAAAAGGGCCACCACAGTGAGATCCTGACTGAGGTCCAAACAAAGAGACAACAAATAGGATTAACAATGGGAAGACATTGGCAATTAAAGGTGATATCTATAAAATAATTTACAGAGTTACTTTTTGAAACAATTTCTTTTTATTTAGTGAATTAGCTGTAAAGTACTTACTACCTATCCCATCTAGGTTTATTTTTCTATATGCTGTCAAAGAATCCAAGCTCTATATTCCTAGAAAAGTCTGAGTTGATCCATCTTGCCCATTTGATTACAAATACTTCCTTCTACATGTGCCAAATATCATATAAATTATGTTTAAAAATGAACAGCTGGTCCATGGAGTGACAAGACAGTTAGTTAACCACTTTTCTGAATATGTTAAAGATGGTGTTTATAAAGAATAATAACCATTGGATTGGTAAGCTAAGTAGATAGCTTTTCCTAATGTGGATGGCTTGCATCCAGTCAACTAAAGACCTGAAGGAGGACCAGCAGGTTCAATCAACCTGGACACCCGAGTTCTCTCAGACATTGGATCACCAGCCAGCCAGCTGATATGAGGCCCCTAACACATATACATCAGAGGAATGCCAGCTCTGGGTTCCCTCGGAGAAGATGCACCTAACCCTCAAGAGACTGGAGGCCCCAGGGACTTTAGAGGTCTGGTGGGGTGGGGGGCACATCCTCATGGAGACAGGGGGGAGGGAAGAAGTTATGGAATGTTGAAGCAGTTGGAGGGTGGACCAAAATCTGGAGTGTAAAAAAAGAACAGAAAAAAGAAATTAAGAAGAAGAGGAGGAGGAGGAGGAGGAGGAGGAGGAGGAGGAGGAGGAAG